>WAAG01072671.1:1452-29098 GCA_013390105.1 Tichodroma muraria
ATAGATAAATAGATAAATAGATAAATAGATAAATAGATAAATAAATAGGGGTATAAATATATATATATTTATGTATAAATACATATATACACACCTGTAGGGTAGGACTGCACAATATTCTTGCTGTCCCCCTTCAATATTTAATAGGAAAGAATTAAAAAATACCTTTACAAACGTGTAAAAATGCATAGTAAAAAGCGTATAAATATATAAATATAAGTAGATATATAGGGTATGAATGCACGCTGCTCTTGCTGTCCCCATTCCTGCAATGAGGGGCCTGGAATTCGGGAATCCTGCATGACCTGATCCACCCCGAGTTAAATCCAGGGATGGAAGTCCCTGGGCAGCCCCATCCCCACCTCCCACCGCCCTCCTCCTCCTCCCAGTGCCACCTGTTGGGTTTTCAGGGCCCGGCTTTCTGCTGGGGGTGCCTGGAGCGATCCCAGGGGAGCCCTGGGAGGAGATCCGGGGCCGTGCCGACATTTCTGTGGACACCAGAGCGCAGCCCATGGACTGTGGGGGAAGCAGGGATGAGAGTACGTGGGGCTCCATGCTCAGATACGTTCTGTTGCTCCGAGAGGAGCGTGGCAGAGGCAGAAATAGCTTTTTATCCTAAACCCCATAGGTTTTGGGGGAACCCACAGAGCTGGAATAAAGAGCTCCTGAATTCCTTTCTGTTGGTTTCGGCGTTAGGAGGGGGAAGCCTGATGTGAATGATCTTCCAAATTGGCTTTAAAAAAATCAATCAAGCAGAGCTCTAGGAAAATAAAATCAAAAATTCTTGAGCCACTCGCCGTGTTAAGAAGATCTGCTGTTAAAAGAGTTTTTGGCTGATAGTCAAAAGGAATAAAAAGAATCCCACGATCCCAGAATGGTTTGGGTTGGAAGGGACTTTAAAGCTCACCCAGTTCCATCAGGGACACCTCCCACTGTCCCAGGCTGCTCCAGGCCCCGTCCAGCCCGGCCCTGGGCTCTGCCAGGGATCCAGGGACAGCCACAGCTGCTCGGAATTCCAGCCCAGCCCCTCCCCAGGAGGTTCCTGGGGAAGGAATTCCCCCCTTCCAGCCAGGAATTCCTTCTCAATATCCCAGCTAAACATTTTGGTAGTGACTGATGGCTAATTTGGCAACTGATGCAATTTAGAGAGTTGGAATGTGTCTTTCCTCTGGCTGCCGGTAATGAGGTCTCCAGATAAAATGGGATTGGGAACAGCAAGGCCTTGCCTGCCTTACCCATTCCCTCTGATAAAAATGAGGAGCTTTCCTAAAGCCCAGGGAGGGAGGTTGGAGATCCCTCCTGGCCCCATTCTCTGCCCCGGTACAAACCCCGTTTTTGGGGTTTTTGGGACCTTTCACACCTCACCCCTTGTGTGGGAGGTGCTGCTCCCTTGGGGCCGTTGGGAATTTTGGTGCCAGCATTCCCGTGGTCCCTGAGTGTCCCTGAGTGTCCCCACTCCAAGCCCTGTGGGTTGTGCTGTTTGCAGAGGGACCCGGGGCTGGGTTTTGGGGGGATCTGGGCCAGAGGGAGTCAAACACTGAAAGCTTCTTGGGAAAACAAGCCCTGGGAGTTACCCCCATCACATTCCCACTGAATAATAAACCCTCGGTGTTCCCTGTCCTTGATGCTTCCATGATGAGCATCACGCTTTAGGGACGACCTTCTCTTGTCCCAAATGAGAGATTTAAGATCCTTAAGTAAAAGCCTCTTGAGTCCTGACAGTTTGCAGTGCTCAAGTCTGGGCCGTGACAACTTTTCCTGCCAGGAATAAGCTGTAACCTCCGCTTGGTTTTCCTTGGATCCCGTTTCTCCTGTGGTTTGTGCTTTGTGGTGGTCATTCTCGGGGCTGGTGGCTGCAGTGCTTACCCAGGCACTCTTTTCCCAGCTTACATAATGCATCATTTTCCCATTTATCCGTGCGGACAGCGGGAGCTGCCCCCGTGTCTCCACATCTCCACATCTTAATGCAGTTTGATGTCCCTGGAAAAATCAGAGTTCCCGAGCCAGGCAAGGCAGCAAAATAATTCCAGGCTGGAATTTTGCAAAAAACCCTTTTGAAAACGCTCCTTTGGAAATCAAGATGATCCTTTTATTGGGATAATTACTGGGATTTGCTGGGTGACCTGAAGCAGCAGCAGACACCTGGATTTAAGCAGGAGAATCCCAACCATGTCCTGGAGGAAAATCCCTGTTATGCTCCTCACTTGTGACTCCAGTAAACCTTGACAGCTACAGAGTTACGTGTCC
Organism: Tichodroma muraria; assembly: GCA_013390105.1. Classification (NCBI taxonomy): domain Eukaryota; kingdom Metazoa; phylum Chordata; class Aves; order Passeriformes; family Sittidae; genus Tichodroma; species Tichodroma muraria. The sequence goes on from WAAG01072671.1 coordinate 3,700, forward strand.
CTTTCCAAAGAGGAAGGGTGGATTACGTGAGGATTTTCTAACCAAATTCCATTGTTTGGATTTCATGTTTGGATCCATGGTTTGGATTTGCATTTTGCTTGCCCAGGTTCTTGTGGTGAGTTACATTCTCCACCTCTGCCTCGAGGGCTTAGGGGACTTTCTCCTGGACGAGACCTTCTTGGGGAGAACACTTAACACGTAAACTTTCACTCCCATTTTTGTGAAGTGTTTTTGGAGCCTTTTATGCCAAATTCCCCCCGTACTTCAAAGTTCGCGAGTGGAATTTTTGTACTGGGAATTAGTTGGGGTGTTCGTTCTTCCTTGGGTGATCTCTTCTGAGCAACGGGAACTGATTTTCCCATCAGGAGACATTTCATAACCTGGTGGGTTTTTTTTTTTTTTCTTTCCNTCCTTGGGGTAATCTCTTCTGGCCAACGGGAATGATTTTCCCATCAGGAAACATTTCATAACCTTGGTGGTTTTTTTTTTTTTTTCTTTCCCTCCTCTCTTTGATTCATCAGAGAGTGATAAAAATGCCCTCAGCACTTGGCATTTCTTAGGCCTTAATGACCAGTCGAGGTTGATGGCCCGAGATGATGAAACCTCCAGCCAGGCATCCATCTTCCAAGAGCCTGCTGGCAATTAGGGCTGAAATATTCTCCTGCTGCTTTGGCTTTGAGCATCTTGGGCCAGCAGGAGCAGCTTCTCCTCCCTCTCCCTGCTCCCCACACGTCAGGACTGGGGGAGGAAAGCTCCATCCCGTGGGACAGTAAAGGAGATGTGTGACCTGGGGGTGGCAGAGGGGAGAGCTGGTGGCGCCGGGCTGGGTGGGATGTTATCTTCAATTTTCTGTGAGGAGAGGGAATCCAGGAATTCCAAATGGAATGCACTTCCTTGGAGGGGGAGAAGGTGGTGTGGGAGATGCACAGAAGTGAAGAATGAGCTGGGGTTAAAGCACGTCAGGAAGGTGGGGAAGAGGAGATGGGAGAGCCAGAGCCGGGGTGAGAGCTGGGTGGGAAGGATCCTTCCACAAGGAATTCCTTGTGGATCCTTGTGGAATCCTTGTGGATTGATACAAAAAGTGGCAGCAAGGGGACAGCAGAAAGGCCCTCAGGAGTCACCTGCTGCCTCCTGCCACATGATGCCCTCTCCATGGACACTCTGCATGTCCAGCCTCTGCCCCTCTCCCTCGTGGACTCGTTAAGGCTGGAAAAGACCTTTAAGATCATCAAGTCCAACCTCAACCAGCACCACCGTGGTCACCACTGGCCCGTGTCCCAGGTGCCACCTCCACACGTTTTCTGAGCACCTCCAGGGATGGGGACCCCCCACTGCCCTGGGCAGCCCATTCCAGGGCTTTGCAACCCTTTCCATGAAAGAACCGATGCTAATATTTAACCTAAACCTCCCCCAGCACAGCTTGAAGCTGTTTCCTCTCCTGCAGCTCATGGCCCCGCACCTCTTCCCTTTCCTCTTCCACCTCCACTTCCTTCTCCTCCAAAAGCTCCCTCTGGCCTCGCCTTGGCTGTCTCCTTTTCACCAGTGCCTCTCATTCCTCTGCACTGAGTTTCAGCAGCTGCCTCATTACCCACTTTTGTACCAGACAAAAAGAGTGGGAAGAGGGGAAATCCCAAATTTTTACTATAGTAACTAGTGAAATTTGGGTGGGTAAGGATGGCATGTGGGATTTTTTATTGTTTGTTTCTGTTTTTCCTGGGAATGTTGTTACTCTCTTTTATTTCCCACTCCGTGTGTCACAGCTTGTGTTTGTCCCTTAGGAGTGACAGTGTTGGGACACTCCCTCCCCAGCTAATGAGAGCTGCCCAGTGGACAGGGTGTCACATCAGCCAAGTGATGAGACCAGATCGAGGGATAAAAAAAAAAAGAGCTCCCCGAAACCTGACAAAAAACAGGGGCAGGGAAAAAAGTGAGAGGAAGGAGGAAAGGAGGGGGGAAAAAAAAACAGGAAAGGAGAGGTGGAATCTGTCTCTGGTTTGTGTGTGAAGACTCTGTGAGCACAAAATGTGGGCAGTGGCCCTAAAGAGTGGGTGACTCTTTCATAACTCATCTTCTGTCACTTCATTCCCCCTTTCTTCCGTGTTCTGGAAGGAAAATTTTCCCTTTTCCTTTAGGGAGCAGTTGGATGTGTCCGAGTCACACTCACTGGTCCTGGAGTAGCTTCCTCTCTTTTCATCCCTTTTTTTTCCTTTCTCTTTTCTTTCTGGTTTGGTTATTTTCCTTTTTTCCTTTTCCTTTTTTCCTTTTCCTTTTTTCATTTTCCTTTTTTCCTTTTCCTTTTTTCCTTTTCCTTTTCTCCTTTTCCTTTTCCTTTTCCTTTTCCTTTTCCTTTTCCTTCTCCTTTTCCTTTGTCCCTGCAGAGTTTGGGTGAGGATTGATACAAAAAGTGGCAGCAAGGGGACAGCAGAAAGGCCCTCAGGAGTCACCTGCTGCCTCCTGCCACATGATGCCCTCTCCATGGACACTCTGCATGTCCAGCCTCTGCCCCTCTCCTTTTTCCAAGGGATTTTTCCAGGGATGTAGTTTACAGGGTTTCTGCAAGGCACTGGGACAGCACGTGGTCCCTGTTCTCTCAGGGGCCAAACCTTCACAAAGGAAATTTCCTTGGCCCCAAAGCCTCACCAAAGCCCAGCCAGCCTGGCCTTGGACTCTCCCAGGGCTGGGAAGTGTTTTCTGGATTTATTTCATGCTCTCAAGGATTCTTCTGCTCCAAACCATCCACAGGTGGGGGAGCAGCTCACATCCCTCCATGACAAATCTCTTGGTATTTTAAACTTCGTCATGATCGTGTGCTCTGGGTCCTCTCTGTGTTCAGTGCTGGTGATTTAGGAGGCTCTTGTGGGTTTCTGTAACCTGTGCTGATAAATGACTGAGAATCCCCACAGCCTCTCACCTTTCCCAGTTCCTGGCACCCCAAGACGAACTCGCAGTTCTTTCACCTGCAAACCCTTCCCCTTCCTTTTCTCAGCGATTTCTGTGATGGGGAAATGAGAGGTTACCACTTACAGGCAGGAGAACCAGGAGCTGGGGAATCACAAGCCGGTGTAATTTACGCAGGAGCAGCGTGGGGGAAATTGCAGCCCACTCCTGTTCCACATAAATTATGGATGTACCTCCTTGGAAATAGCTGCGGAGGGGGTTCAGGGTTTTTTTGGCTAATGAATCATGCCCTGAATTTCTACAGTACCTACATTGACTCAAATGTCTCCTTTTGGCCCCACCTTTCTTTTTACATCATCTCTAAACTCTGGCTGAACTCGCAGCTCCGGATGTTTCTTCCTTTTCCTCACTACAGACCCTTTCCTTAAAGACCCTGTTTGGAAAAGGGGCTCCCAAATTTACTCCCAGAGCCTTCCCCATGGGAGAATTCCCATCTTATGCTTTGGAGATCTCTGAAGGGATGCCTCAGCTGGTTTTGGAGGATCTGTGGGAATAAATGAGTGTTTAGGAAGGTGCAGTCTGTTCTTGTGTGCATATATCCATGGATTTAGAACCCTTGGAGCTGTGGCCTTCAAGCCAAGGCCCTGGGCAACACGAAACCTTTGGAACTGAGTAGGGAAACAAAGGAATTGGAAGATACTCCTGAAGGAAGTGAAGGATGCTGCTGCCCGCCGTGGATTTGGGGGTGTAAAATATGGATATTATATTGATATTTCTGCGAGCTGAGGGGGGATTTAGAGGAATGCCATGTGCAGCCCTGGGAATTATCCATGAGGAGTATCTGGGCTGGGATCTGAACTCCTCCACTGCAGGAAAGGGAGCATCCACCAGCAAGGAGCTGCTTGGGAAGGGCTTTGGGGAGGATGTGGAAGGTGAAGAGAGGTTGCTTGGAACAGAAGATGGGACAGCTTTGGACCTAAAATCAGCCTGCTGCACGGATACAGAACGTTATGGAAAGAACGAGTGGAAGTGTGATTTTCATGATAATAAAGAAGGAGCGGGCGGAGCGGCGTGGGCACCTCGGGAGAAGGGTGGAATGAGGAGATGGAGGGGGGAGAGGAGGCTCAGTGCTGAGGGAGGGGGAGGAATCATGGAAATCAAAAGCCAGTCCTGGAAAACCATTTGGATTTCACCATGGATGCAGCAGGCAGGATTTCAAGATGCTAAAGACAGACACTAGGAATATTTTATTGTCTTGTGTGAGGAGCCTGCCTGGGCTATATTTAACTGATCTCATGTGTGCTTTTCATGAGGAATCTGTGCAGTTTCCCCCGGCTTGTGTCATTTTTTAAGCACAAGTATTTATGTCCTGGTGGAAGGTGTCGCTGCCCATGGCAGGGGGTGGAACGGGATGAGCCTCAAGGTCCTTTCCGATCCCAGGATCCCAGCCAGTCTGGGATTGTGACTCAGTGCCACATGCAGCTCCGTGTTTGGCAAATACCAGAGGACTTCAGTTCAGGCCCTGGCCATATGCTAATGTGAAATATGCTAATGAGCAGCTAACGAGCGGGGAGGATGCTCTCTCTGCCTGAATTTACAGCATCAGTTCCCTGGGGTTTGGGGAGTTTCAGCTGAGGCTGGCTTCGAGAGGGGTGACTTTGCTCTCCACTGCAGTTCCAAGCCATTCTCCCATTCAGGTCTATTATTAGAACCTTTCCTTGGTACAATGTATTTTAATAAAATCCCTGGGGTTTTTCCTATTCAGTTCTATTCTTAGAACACTTTCTTGGTAGAGTATATTTTAATACAACCCCAAATCAAAATGCTCTTTGCTGATGGTTTCTGGCTCCCCAGTATCCCCTGTCAGGGCCCTGCCTCTGAGCTGGTCCTGCTGTGTCCACCCACGTGTTACTGGGTTGGAGGGGGTCAAATCCTTTGTTCTTGGAAAAGCCCTTTATGGGTTGTACCTAAAAGGCAACATTTCAGGGTGGGATGAGCTTGCACTATTCCTATGGAAACAAAACACTGTGCAGAGAGAAAAACCCCAAATTTTGGAGCATTATTGGAAATCCGTGACCATCTGGAGGGAGAAGCCTGCAGGGAGGAGTCCCTGTGTTCATCACAGATGCCACCACTCCTGACACAGCAGATCCCGAGGGATCCCAAGGGATCTGCCTCCCTGACTTCCGTGGCACCTGTGACTCGGTTTGAGCTTGACGGGGTTAAGCTGGGCTTAGAGGGTGCCCTGAGCATCCGGCACATCTCCAGTTTGCCATGGTCATCCCAGAATCCCAGCGTGGTTTGGGTTTGGGTTGGAAGGGTTAAAGCTCATCCACCCATGGCAGGGACACCTCCCACTGTCCCAGGCTGCTCCAGGCCCTGTCCAGCCTGGCCTCGGACATTTCCAGAGATCCAGGGGCAGCCACGGCTTCTCTGGGAATTCCATCCCACCCTTCCCCACCCTCCCAGCCAGGAATTCCTTCCCAATATCCCATCCAGCGCTGCCCTCTGGCAGTGGGAAGCCAATCCCTGTGTCCTGTNTGCCCTCGGGCGGTGGAAAGCCAATCCCTGTGTCCTGTCCCTCCAGCCCCTATCCAAAGCCCCTCTCTCTCCAGCAATCCTCCCCACATCCAGGAGAGCAGACACAAATGTCCCTGTGTTTCCAGCAGGTATCCAGCAGCAATAATAATCTTCCAAAATGTAAAGCTTTGACCGAAATAAATCCAGTGTCTTCCCTGGAATGGGGGCTGGGACCATTTGGGCTGTGGAAGCACAGCAGTTGGGGGATGATCCTGCTTTGGATCCCGCCCCTGCTTTGGATCCTGCCCCTGGTTTGCATCCTGCTCCTGCTTTGGATCCTGCTCCTCCTTTGGATCCTGCTCCTCCTTTGAATCCTGCCTCTGGCTCTTCTGTGGTTGTATTCCCTCCCTCAGCTACTCAGATTTAATGCAGGATTCAAGTACAAACACTTGAGCTGTTGCCTAAACCATCAAATTCTGGTTTAGGCTCCAGAAATGCTGGGTTTGGTGGTTGTTGTTGCTGCTTTTTCTCTCGTGGGGCCCCAGAGGTTGGGCTGGGTCCTATGAACATCAGATTGCTGCAGTTTCTTTGTGTTGGTGCTGTTTTGGGGTTTTTTTTGTGAGTCCTTCCACCCTCATGCCATCAATTGAAGCATTTGGTAAGAACAGACAACACTGAATTTCGTGGGAATGAAATATCTGATCCTAGAAAAAGTAGGAACAGTGTTTTTAAGGCTTTTGGACCACTGGGACATGTATTCATTTACGCAGAAAGTCACTAATTACCTTCTAAAAGCCCCTTTTCACAAGAATCTTCTTTCTTCCTTATTTTTCCTTCAGGCAGGACGAACCTGGCAAATCCTGGCTCCTGTGGTGAGCCCAGTTTTGGAGAGGTGTTTGTGGGACTCTGCTCCTAGGTCCTTGTGCAGTGTTAGGATGAAGATCCTCTTGATTTATTAAAAGGCATTTCATGGCTGTCAAATACACAATTCCCATTTCTTTACAAGCTCAGATCCATGCGAAAATCCTTTTCCCAAGAGAATTACAGGCAGGAGAGTAATTAAAAAGAAAAATCCCGTGCCCGGTGTGCACATAGACCTAGGTGGCAGCAGGAGCCGAGTTTCTGGGATGAAGCTCTGCAGTTCTGGTCCAAGCCACAGGATGGGGATGTTGGATTGAGGCTCGCTGGAACATCCCAGCGTTCAGCATCGAGTCCTCCCGACTTTAAGTCCTTTTCGTAATTTAAATGTGGGGGCTGTATTTTTATTGATAATTAATAAATTGATTTTATTTATAATTATTAAAATATAATATTAAACAATTAATAAAATAGTAATTTATTTCTATTTTAGTGATAATTAAGTTTTTATATTTTTATATCTTTATCTTTTTCAAAGTCCTGGGCACAGAGCTCGGCTCGGGTACAAATACCACAAACACTATATGATGGATTTCCAGTGTTGCTCTTGCTGATTTTCGGGGAATAATTTGCAGTGCTGGATGTCTGTAAGAAGCCTGGGTTATCCCAGGAGAGATGACTTGGAGGTACAAGGACTGCTGCTTCCAGGAATTCCTGGGTTTTTAGCCCAGGTAAGAAAAACACAATGCTCTTGCCTTAAATGTAAATTTAAGAATCCCGGGAGGGTTTGGGTTGGAAGGGACCTTAATGCTCATCCCAATCCACCCCCTGCCATGGGCAGGGACACCTTCCACCATCCCGGGCTGCTCCAAGCCCCAGTGTCAGCCTGGCCTTGGGCACTCCCAGGGATGCAGGGGCAGCCCCAGCTGCTCTGGGAATTCCAGCCCAGCCAGGAATTCCTTCCCAATATCCCATCAGTGGAAGCCATTCCCTGTGTCCCGTCCCTCCATCCCTTGTCCCCAGCCCCTCTCCAGCTCTCCTGGAGACCTTCAGGCCCTGGCAGGGGCTCTGAGCTCTCCCTGGATCCTTTCCTTCTCCAGGGGAACATTCCCAGCTTTCCCAGGCTGGCTCCAGAGGGGCTCCAGCCCTGGAGCAGCTCCGTGGCCTCCTCTGGGCTCTCTCCAGCAGCTCCGGGTCCCTCTGATGTTGGAGCCACTTCCACTGCAGGTGCTGAGCATGCCGGGTGCACGAGGCAAAGTGAACATTCAGTTACAAAGCATTTATATATTTTTCCCTAATGAAATATTTCCCGTGTCCATCCTCATTTCCAGGCAGGATTGGCAGCACTTCGTGGCTGCAAAAAAACACAAAAATAAATTAAAACCCCTGTGCCAGCCTCCAGAACTGCTCCTGCAGAGCCGTGTGCTCATTTCCATGTGGGAAACACTTCAGCCTTTGCCAAGCCAGGCTCTGGCTCCCCAGAACTTACCAATAGCTTGTAACGTATCAATAACTTGTAACTTATCAATAACTTGTAACTTATCAATACCAGAGACAGGTTGGAGTTTTTTGTTGTGTTTTTTTTTTTGTTTTTGTTTTGGGTGGATGGGCTTCTTCATTTTTCTCGTTGACACTTCCTGTTGGGCAGGGCTGGATGGGATTTTAGGATATTGGCAAGGAATTCCTGGCGGGGATGGAATTCCCGGAGCAGCTGGGGCTGCCCCTGGATCCCTGGAATGTCCAAGGCCAGGCTGGACACTGGGGCTTGGAGCAGCCTGGGATAGTGGGAGGTGTCCCTGCCATGGCAGGGGGTGGAATGGGATCTTGAAGTCTCTTCCAACCCAAAATATTCCGTGATTTTCTGATTCCATGATTCTCTCTTTTTTTGTTCTGTTTACCCCACAAACCACCGTTGTTTTATTGTGATTGACACAAAATGCTCATTGATTTCTCTCGTCTCCTCACAGAACTGTTGGTTTGTGATAAAATTTCATTAAAATATTTTATCCTGAGAGTAGAGGATGGGAATTCCAGCATTTTTTTTTTTTTTCAAGGAAGAAAATTCCATGTTCAGCCCACAAATAAATATAAATGCCCAGTGGGCGTTGTGGTGGCGTGCGTGGTGGTGGCACTGCTGAGATTTGGGGTGATGTAAATTAAAAATTGGGGCTTTTTAACTACAAGATCTTGGATTTTCTTCCAGATTCGACTTTTAAAAAAGAACTGGCAAAGGCAGCCAGATTTGCCAATGCAAATGACCCCGTTTGTGCTGCTTTGACACCATAAAACTGTGAGAAATCTGATGAAAGGAGCACTCAGGAGGTGCAGTTTTCCCAGCTGACTGGCCCATCTCTTGATGTTCCATAGGGAAAGGTCTTTAATAGGGAAAATGAAGTTATTCCCCCATCCTGCCCTTAGGATTTCTCTACTGTCTCCCTGGAAGCTGCAATAAGAACACGTGGCTGTGTCTGAATCACATCTTTTCCCCCCAAAAAAGCTTCCCATGTCCATCTATCTACTCCATAATACTATATTTTATACTTACATTTCTATATTCCATTATATTTTATATTATTTATCTTTATATATCCAATTTTTTAAAAATCCTAATCTGGAAACTTGCACATGGAAACCAGCAGAGGCAAAGGCCTCGCAAGGTCTTCTCTATGATGACTTTCTAGATTAATAATTAAATACAAAAAATTAATTTGTGCTTTCTAAGGAGCCTAAATCTCCTGGGAATGTGGGGTAGGGCTGTCTACTCTCCTTATCCCAGACTGGTAGAACTGGGAATGCTGGGGGGAATCTCAGAGCTGGCTCAGCCTTTGGTTTGTCTTCTCAGAGCCCTAAAAACGTTCTGCTGATGTCAAATCTCTGCTCTCTCCCCCCACGTCGTGGAGCACGGGGAAAATCTGGGAAAAGCTCTAAAGATGGAATAATTCTGAGTCATGGAGACACTAATAAAAACTCCCACACTCTGGCAGTGCTCAGGTTTGGTTATCCTAAATAATCATAATTGCTGAAATTTGTCATATTTGGTGATTTTTTGGGTTTGTTCACTAAATCAGGAGCTTTAGGAAAGCTCCAGCTCCTGGGTTGAGCTGGGAGAAATAGTAAGAGAATATCTATTTCTTCCCTTTGCCCAGAACTGTGCAGCAATTATGACAAAACAAATTTATTCTGGGTTCTGCCGATTGCCATGGAAACCCACATGGAAAATAGCAGTCCAAGGCCACTTAGCATGAGAAATCCAGGGGTTCAGCCCTGATTAACTGATTCATGCTATAGATTTTGGGAAAGAAATCCTTAAAATGGAGGCGTTTCCCTGGTTAATCGCAGCTCTGGAGGAACAGTGGGAATCCTCCCGGGAAAGGGAGAAGCTGCTCTGGCTCAGGGCATCTCTCCTGGGATATCCATCCTCCTGCTTTGCAGAACTGTGCTACAGAATTTTGCTACTTTTCTAGCAGCAATTAGTGAGGGAGGACAAGTGGCTGTGCCAGGCAGAATTCCCGGGTGGGAGAGGCAGGATATTTTTAGGTGTTTCTTGAAGGCAGAGCCGTCAGTGCTGTGCTGGAGCTCCAGTCTGGGGCTCTGGACTCGGGACACTCGGGCTCTGGGACCCACTGGGATGAAAGGATCTCGCGCAGGTGTGATCTGGGAGGGTGTGATGACTCCAGGAGTTTAGGAATTGATTTAGGATTTATCATGGAATCATTAGGCTTGGAAAAGTTCTCTGAAATCATTGAGTCCGACCATTCCCAGCACTGCCCAGGCCACACTGCCCCGTGTCCCCAAGTGCCACATCCACAGGGCTGGGAAATCCCTGCGGGGATGGGGACTCCACCTGAGCACCTTTTCCAGGAAGGAATTTCCCCCACATCCCCCCTGAGCTGCCCCGGCCCAGCCCGAGGCCGTTCCCTCTGCTCCTGGCCCTGTTCCCTGGGAGCAGAGCCCGACCCCCCCGGCTGCCCCTCCTGCCAGGCAATTCCAGAGAGGGAAAAGATCCCTCGGGATCCTCCTTTGCTCCAGCCTGAGCCCCTTCCCAGCTCCCTCAGGAATTCTCCAGCCCCTTCCCAGCTCCGTTCCCTTCCCTTCCCTGGACATGCTCCAGCTCTCAGGAGTAAAAGCTGACCTCAGTTGTTCCCAAACCAGCTTCTTTGGAGCCACTTTCTCCCTGTGTATATTCAATTTTAAGTGTTTTGTAGCTGTGATTTTATTGAAATTGAAGAGGATTTTGTTTTCCCCAATTGTGCTGGAGAAGCTTCCAAATTAAAGCCGGGATTTACTGATTTCTGATGTTCCTCTGTCTCCAGAAATGGAAGTGTTGAGGAAAGCAGTCAGTGTTACCCTCGTGCTAAAGCTGAAAGACTTTCTCATCCTGTGCAGATTTTGCACATCACTGCTGTACAAATATGGGCTTTGTGCTCTGAGTCATTCCCAGGGGAGCTGCTGAGGAAGGCAGTCCTGATAATGCCTCGCTGGCTGTTCCATGGAATCACAGAAGTTTGGAAAAGAGCTCTGGGATTGTCCAGCCCAACTGCCCAACCATTTCTGATGGAGCTCGTGAGCCTTGGCCTGTGCAGAGCCAGCAGGGAATGATGCAGGAGAGCTGCTGGTGGAGAGGCAGGCCAGGAACCATGGAATATCCAGAGTGGCAAGGGACCCACAGGAGCATTGTTCTGCCTCCTGGCCCTGCACAGACACCCCAACAATCCCAGTGCCTGAGAATCCCAGAATCCCAGAAGAATTTGGGTTGGAAAGGAGCTTAAAGCCCATCCCATTCCACACCTCCCACTATCTGTCCCAGGCTGCTCCAAGCCCTGTCCAGCCTGACCTTGGACACTTCCAAGGATGGGGAGTCCCCAGGTTTTCTGGGAATGCTCAGTGAGGTTGAAATGTAGCTGTAAAAATACCACCTGTGTTTGATAATTCCCTTTTTTATCACATCTCTAGGACTCGATGCAGAACTGGAACTCGAGTTCAGGGGGGATGTGGAAGCTGCTTTGCCTCCACTTCCCCACTTAACCCAAACCATGTGGTGCTCCTGTCTGAAGAGAATCCTGGAACCCTTTCCTCCCTTGGGTTGGCTCAGTGCAGGACACAGGGGAGCACAGGACTGGTTTTCCCACTTTGTGTGGTGCCATTTCCTCCTTCTGGGAGTTTATTTTGTGTGATTTGTGGTGCTTTGTGAGAGCAGAAGCAAGGTGGCAATTTCGTGTTGTCACCCAGACCACAGCTTGTCATTTTTTGGGTTCATTTTTCAGGTTGCTGGCCCAAATCCAGCCTGGGCTCACCAGCCTGTTTGTCTTGCCCACATGTCTATCCAGGAGTGCTGGAAATCAGAGTCCAGGTCTCCAGAGCTTCTAATTAATGCACCTCCGTTAATTGGCACTTCTTTCAGGTGTTGGACTTCAACCAGCTCATTTGAAATAAGAAAATGACACTGTGTGTGAAGCATTCCTGTGCCACAAATGGCCATAGCGTGCTTGTTCCATTCATTAAAAGTATTTTTGGGGTTTATGAATTGATTGGCCACACTGGAAATTACTGTAAATTACCTGTGAGGAGGATTCTGGAATCAGGCATTGCTTTTGGGTTATTTGCTGATTTTTTATTTTTTTTTTGTGGCGGGCAAACTATGCCTGTGAGTCTTGCAACACAACAGCTTTGTGTGGAAATGGCTCCTCAAATTCCTAAAGCTGAGGTTTAATCTGCATTATGGACGTTGGGAAGGAATTTTGGAGCTGTTGTCTGTCAGCGCTCCGCAGGGAGAGGAGGAATTGTCTGCAGTAGAAGGAATATTCTCATTACCCCTTCATCCCTGCTCATTTAAGATAAAGGCATTTAAGAGTCTGGTTTCAATTAGAGACATATGGTATTTCAAGGAAATGTTTTCCTGGATGTATCAGCCCTGTCAAGCTTCACCTTTAGACCTGGATATTCCCAGTTCTGAGCATAATTCAGAACTCCATTCCTTTGTCACCTCTGCCCTTCCCACCCACTCACCACCCCCACGGTTTAGGTGGGCTCTGTAGAAGATTAATAAACCCAAATTATCTGTATGGGGAGGAATTCAGGGCTCTCCAATTCCGTGGGGAGAGCAGGCACGCAAGCGTGTGGGCAGGAATGAGTCCAGGGACAAAAGAACCTGTTAAATCCTTAATGCCTGCTTCCTGCTACTATGAAAAGTATTGAAGACGTTTAATAAAAACTCCTTTATTTTTATTTTTTTCCCCCATGACTAAGTCTGTAAAGCTGCTGTGTTAAATCCCCTGGCTCTAGGAGCGTGTGGGTCCAGCTTGAAGGACCACCCAGCCTTTGTGGGGGTCACTTCACCTCGGATCAAGAGCATTTGGCCCTTCCACACCTTCCCGTTGGGCAGGGCCAGGGCTAATTTATGGATTTTTCACAGTGGACTTTGCTTTTGTTGTAGCACATTCCACGTGTGGCTGTGGAATTTCAGTTCCTCTGCAAGTTTTTAGTGATTGCTGTGTGTGGTTTGGGGTTGGGATAGGAGCTGCAGCCTTCCCTGCGACTTCCCCCTGCCGCCGTTCCTCCTTCCATCCCGCTGGGATCCAGGCTGCATCCCCCACCTGGGATGGGATCCAGCTGCATCCCTCAGCTGGGATGGGATCCAGCTGCATCCCTCAGCTGGGATGGGATCCAGCTGCATCCCCCTCCTGGGATGGGATCCAGCTGCATCCCCCTCCTGGGATGGGATCCAGCTGCATCCCTCAGCTGGGACGGGATCCAGCTGCATCCCTCAGCTGGGATGGGATCCAGCTGCATCCCCCACCTGGGATGGGATCCAGGCTGCATCCCTCTGCTGGGATGGGATCCAGGCTGCATCCCTCAGCTGGGATGGGATCCAGCTGCATCCCCCTCCTGGGATGGGATCCAGCTGCATCCCTCTGCTGGGATGGGATCCAGGCTGCATCCCTCAGCTGGGATGGGATCCAGCTGCATCCCCCGCCTGGGATGGGATCCAGGCTGCATCCCTCTGCTGGGATGGGATCCAGGCTGCATCCCTCTGCTGGGATGGGATCCAGCTGCATCCCTCTGCTGGGATGGGATCCAGGCTGCATCCCTCGGCTGGGATGGGATCCAGGCTGAGTGGGAAGCAAAAGGAGCTGTTGTTGGGCAGAGGTTCTGGATCCTTGGGAAGGGGGGGCAGCACTGGGGTGGGGTGGGGTGGGATGGGGGTACCTCCCCTGTCACCTGTGATACACAAAATCTGACAGCAGCTGGTGGAGAGGAGGCAGAACCAAAGGCTCCCAATCTTCCTCTGGAACAGTTTTCCAAGAAACTCAGCCTGAAGTGAGTGAGAAAGACCAGTGGGCTTTGCTGGGTGCAAGACAGGGAAGCTTTTGGGTGAGGTATTCCTGACTCTGCCAGGCCACGAGGAGCCTTGGAGCCTGTTCACATCCTGGTCCCTGGTGCCAGGTAAAAACAGTCACAGTGGGACGTGGATGGGGAGGAAGGGACACTGGTGGTGCCTGGGTGGATTCCCATTTGCTGGGAATTTGACCTTTGTTGTGTCCGTTGGTGCAGCTCCAAGGAGAATTTGAACAGTAAAGTCAAATTGTGGCTTTTTTCCCCTCCAAATTCCCTCCGTGTCCAGCCAATTTTCCTTCACTCATGATCAACAGAAGGGATTTCAGAGTATCCCGTTCCCAGCTGGGTTTGGAAAGCCATCCTAAACCCACAGTTTTCCAAGAGCCAAATTTCTGACTGGAGAAAACACCCGGGAGAGCTCCACCTGCAGCTCCCTGGTTCATCTTACCCTGCTACTTTCATCCTGCTGAACCAAGAGGTGGCAGCAATATTCCCTACCAAGACATTTTATGTGTTTTACATTAATATGATGTTTAATTGCAATAATGAGCCATTTCATTTCTAGCCTGAACTGGAACAAACCCAATTTTTCATCACTGCATCAATATATCTGAAAATTCTGCTTCTAAGTTTCTGATCCAGCCCGAAAAGTTCGGGTTTCCTTTGGCTGCACAGGGTGTTGGACAAAGTAGTAACAACCAGAATTCAGTGAAGTATTGTGTGTTTAAGCTGTTATTCTGCCCATCACAGCAGATATTTTTGGAGAATAAAATAAAGAAAACACATATATAAAAAAAAAAGTCAACTTTAGGTCCCTTCCTAAACCTGTTCCTGCCAAGGGATCGAGGCTGAAGTCAAAGCTTTACCTTTATCCCTAAACTTTGCTAAGCACGACATGTAGAGCTACAGCAGGTGTAATATTCCAATTCATGTCCAATCTTTTTCTTAAAGGATAAGCTTCCAAGTTCATCATTTTAACAGAGCCTGGGCTTTTTCTCCATTTGGGATAAATACATCCTTTTATGAATTTTGAGTTCTATCACCTTTTAATTCCGTGCTCCCTCATCTGGACGCTGAATTAAATGCTGAGAACATGAGGTTCTGATCTGCTCCTCTATTGCTCATCATGATTATAGGCAGGGGTGGCAGAGCTGCCATTAGTTATTATTCTCCACACTCCCAATTAGAATATTCTGTTTTCTGCTTGTAACTCTGTCAGGCTGAGCTGCTCAGGCTGAATTTTTCCATTTTTTGCTCTCAAGTGAACTCCAGTTCTCACTTGAAATATAATCGTAATAAAAGTCCCCCAAGTTTTTGGGGGCCACAGAAAATATTAGGCACTGAATAGTAATGCTTTCCTATTTATTCCTAATTTTTGCTTCCTGTCTCGTAGGCAGTTTTAGATCTAGGACAGAACTTTCAGCAGTTTATTTAGAGTTTGGGGGTTTTAAAGTAGTCTCTGTAGGGATGGTGTAAAAGACTGGAATAAACTGATGGTTCTGTTCTTTTTTTAATGCAGGGTTTGAGAGATTAGGGAAAATGCAGGAATGAACTTGCATGGAAGAGTCAGGGGGCAAAATATTAGCATTTTATAAGTGTTCAGAGCATCAGAAATTACCTGATTTAATCAAGTTTCTGGGGCTTGGAGCAACCTGGTCTGTGGAGTGTGTCCGTGCCCATGGCAGGGGTGGAATGAAATTAGCTTTAGGCCCCTTCCAACCCAAACTATTCTGGGATTCTGGAATTTTGGGATTCTACACGTGGCTTTTCAGATCTGTAGCACAAGGCTGGGCTCTGCTGCTGCAGGGAGTTTTGGAATGGTATTTTTCTCCTTTGTAAGGCAAAGGCAGAAGGTGTTTTCAGTCCCTCCTAACTGCCCCGGCATTGTGAAAGGACTCACACAGAGCTGCTGGCAGTGGAGTATTGGGAGGTGCTGAATGAATGAAGTGGGAATTGCTGGTGTTCCTCACCCTGAGCAGAACGTTCATCCCAGATTCCCTCCTGGCTCTGCGGGAGGCTGGCAGTGCCCTGAATTCTTGTCCTGCCCCAAGTCACTGCTGTCCCTGGAGCTGCTGGAGCACACCTGGCTCGAGGTGTCCCTGCAGGGAGAGCAGAGGGAGCAGCAGGGGGATGTTTTGGCTTTTGGGTGTCTGTGTGAGCCATCCCACCTCGCTGGCAAGTCCTTCCCCTGGAAACACTTCCTTCAAGAATTGCCAGTGGAAGGGAATGAACCTCTCCAATGGAGAAACATTGGAAATACAGAAATTGGGTTTTTACGTGTTCCAGGGCAGTCCAGGAAGGAAGATGAGGAGTCATCATTTTCAGGATTTTTCCACAGATTGTGTGTTCTGCTCCTGGATGGTGAGAACATCACAGAGTCATCGTTTCATCAGGTACATAAGGAGAGGTCTCCCAGAGACTTTACAGGAAGGAACACAACTCACTTAAATATGCAGAGCTAAACTCATGAATATTTGTCCTTCTCAACTCAGCTCCCAAGTACTCTGGCTAAATATTTCAAGAGATCAGGTTGGATGGGTGGTTCCTCCTTCATTGATCTGTTGTTTCTGGATCAGTTTCTCCACTTGGACAGGAGTCATGGAAATCTACTGCAGGGAGCTGAGGAGTTTCCTGTTGTCCCCTGCCGTGAAATTCCAAGTGCTGCGTTGCAGCCTCTGGTAATTGGATTATAAAGCAGAGGGAAAGGCAATAAAATCAGCAGCCTCATCAAGGCATCCCTGGAAAATCCCAAGGGGAAGCAGCAAACTGGAGATGAAGTTGAGCTGTGTCTGCCTAGTTTTATTTATTTATTTATTCTTTTAACCTCTTAACAAGAACAGCAAATTCTTCTTAGCACTGGGATTCCAAAGCTCTGTGTCTGGCTCTTTTAAAAAGACGCCCTTTGCCCTACTCCTTGAACCTAAAAACAAAGTAAAAGGTGTAGTTTTACTAGTTTAGCTAAAGAAAAAAAAATCTCCATGAGATCCTGTATTTTACAGAAGCTGGAATTTCATTTTAGCTTGCAGGGTTGTCTTTTTGCTCACTCAAGGCTTTGTTTTCTCTAAAGAACTATTACATGATAATTGTAGTTTATCAAAAATACATTTCAAGCAACCTTTTCATGAGTGTTCAGTGACAAAACTGCAAATATTTAAATGCATCTGGGAAATTAACAGCGACCAGGAGCTTTCTGGGCTGTTTGTGTATTCTGAGACTGGAAAATCTTTCAGTTCATTGCTCTGTAGATGTTGGATCTTCAGTAATCCAGGATGTACTGGCATTCCCTGCACGCTCCCAGTGCTCCTTCTCCCTGCAGCTTTGCTGTTCCCAGTCCCAGGGGATGATTACAGCCCTGGTGGGTGTGTTCCAGTATAGATGGGGTTTCCAGGATGCACTGGTGCCTTTCCCTGCTTGGGTGAAGTAGCAGCAGCTTCCCATCAAGTTTGTAATTGGCTTTTAGAGAGCGTTTCCCATCATCCCAACAGTTGCAGGCTGAGAAGTGTTGCACAGAAACTCGGCCTCAGCACTTATGGCAGCTAAGGAGATTGATTAGCATTCATAGGGAAAGCAGAGGAGCTTAAAATAAGGAATAAAACAAGTGCTTAATCCTTTGGCCCAGATGGGTTTTGGCACGGCAGATAAAAATGTGGATCTTCCCTAAAAAGAGAATCCCCCCATCTCTCTTCCAGCAAGGAAATCTGACACAGTTCCAGCCACAAATCCACTCTGGCTCTTTGGGGTGGTGCCTGGGGTGTGACTCAATATTTTGGACCTTCCCAGCAGCCTGGTGGAGCTGGCATAGGAAGAATCCTAGCTGGAGGATGCTGGAGGAAGAGAGATCTCTGTGGTCAGTGTCCGTGGATATCCCTGTGAGTGCCCATGGCTCCGTGTAGATCCTCCATTCCAAGCCCCACATCTCCCAAGGGGATCCCTGGGCTCACACAGGGCTGTTCTTGCACAATTCCTGAGGTGATTTTGGGATTTGCTTTGCTCAATCCTGTGCGCCAGTGGGAGCCACAGCTGGAACTGCCTGGAGTTGTTAAACCCTTGGAGCACATCCGTGCCTGCCCCAGGAGCTGGGGATCATCCACTCTTCCCTGTGAAAAGCCCTCTGGAAGGCCCTGTCTTCCCTGCAGCTCGGCTTCCTGCAGATCTCCACAGTGCCCTGGGAAAGAGGCATTTCACAGCTCGTTAAATATAGAGGGTACCTACAAATGCAGCCCAGTTACCTCTCACTGGAGGTGCTTCCAACCAAGAGGAAGTGACAACCGAGTCTTCACACTCTTTAATTATAGCAGCCTTTACATAACAGTGTCAGATAAATGTGTTTTAGGATAGGTGGCACCTCGCTTCCTCCAGAAGAACTGTCAAATTAGACCAGACTAATTTATTACTTGAAATTCCAAGGATTAAAGCATGCCGTCCACCCAGTCTGTTTGAATAAAACCTTAAAAATTCACCGAATCCTCTGTGCCAGGATAGATCCCAAACGGCACAATCCTCCTTTCTTTTGGAATGGAAATGCATCCCTATTCCTCTGGACTTCCAAGGCCCACAAATGCCATCCCGTTCTGCTGGAAAACAGAGTTAGAGGGGATCTCAGGAGGTTCTCCTGGTCGTGCCTCCACGCAAGGCAGAAGCTGCTGTCACTGCACCAGATTCTTATCTAGTCTCTATTATAAAACAGAGGAGGAGGGAGAGAGGCAGAGGAATTGCTTTAGAGGGAGAAGGGGCAAGGAGTGGGGCTGTGCCAAGTAATTTAGGAGAGTGAGGAACTGGCCTCCTTCCCACGGATGGAAGGGAGCAAGGTGGATTGCTGGAGATTGCTGACGGTCCTTTCCCTTTCTATTATTGAAATCCATCCCTGGGCTCTTCTGCTGATGTCAACAAGAGCAGCTTTCCAGAGGGGAGAGGAATTTTCTTCAGCAGGCCCCGGGATCCAGGCGTGGGGAAGGTGAAACCCGAAGTTTGTGTTTCATGGGGAGGGTGCTGATGGAGACTGTGGCTTTTGGAGCCCTCTGTGTGCTGGAAGGAGCGGATCCATATCCAAGCCTGCTCTTAATGCAACCACTCATGCTCTTCATTAACGTGCCCTTGCCTTCTGGGGGGGTTTGCTTCATTATCCCTAAGGAATGTCAGGAATCCCTGACGTGAGAGCGGGGAGAGGCCGTAAAGAACTTCTTTAGTTGGAGTTGGGGTTCTGCAGCTTCAGGGTCGATATTCCTGTCGCTCCCCCAGAGCAGCAGGAAAAGAGGCAGTGCTGCTGCTCCACTCGGCGAAATCCCAGGTGGAAGTGGAGTTCGTGGAAGTCGGGAGAAGGGAGAAGTTGCTGACTCCCATCCCGGCTTGGCGCAGTGCGGTGCCGAGGCGTTCCCTTGCCTTGGCAATCTGGATCCTGCGCATTTATTTATTCCAGCAGCACTTCAGTGTGTTTATGCAAATAGTTCATTGCTCCAGCTCCTGAAAGAACCACACAAGTGCTGTCATTCGATTGAGGAATCATTAGATCGGGCTGGAAATAAATTTTTCTGTGGTTCTGTATTCACGCCCTCGGGAAAAAAAACCCACAGCGTTCCCACATTTGGGTAGCTCAGGACTGACTAAATAATGGATATTTTGGGATAGATGGGTACACGTCTCAGAGAGATTTCCTTTGTATTCTAATTAAAAATGAAGAGGATGTGAATAATCTCTAATGGCAGCAGAGTATTTGGAGGAAGCCAAATATTTTGGAGGACTGTGGGTACTCAAAGTATTCTGACTTCCTTCTCTTTCCCCCACCTCCAACCTGAAGATATTTTAGTCTGGGTTATAATCTCAGCGACTTGTTGGGCATTAAAAGTTTTGGATGACTTGTGGTCCTCGTTTACGTCTCTTTCAAAATCTCCTGTGCCCTTGGAAACGTGGAGTTGTGGGCTCCGATTAACGTCATCAATGAATGCTATTAAAAAAAAAAAAGAATAATGCAGCAACTGAAGCCATTCTAAAAAATGACATCTTTTTAAAGGTTCGACTTTAACAAGGCTCATTTCAGCTCTTTAGGCAGTCCATGTTTTCAGCAGGTTCCTGTTTCGTTCCTGTGGTGGTGGCCAGTGGCCTGAACAGTGGAATTCCCTGCTGGATAATGTCAGCTCCATCCAGCCCCCGTTCCCTCAGCATATTTATTATATTTATATTACTCACAGTCAACTTAAAAGAGCTGTGTGTCTTCCTCCCTCACCTCGGTGTGTGTTTCTAGGATAAATTACCTCGTAATATTCAAAACAGCCTTTGATTTATTACAGGGATTTATATTTTTATAGCATCTTTTAGGAGCCTTTTGAGTGGAATCCTTAAATATATATTTTTAATAATCTCTGTGTCTTAAAAGGACAGTGTGGAATGTAAGGACTGGAAATCAAATAGTGATTCCCCTGACTTCTGAATTAAGTTGTTTTTTTACAAATCTATGTGAAGTTCACTTTTTCCCCTTTAACTTGTGATTTCACAGCTTTTTTTTTTTTTTTTTTTACTTTTGAGCTGACCAATGATTCTCCTAGTTGATTCAGTCTGGAACATCACAGATCTTCAAGAACTCTGTAGAAGAGGCTGTAAAAATTAACTCCTGGACTGGGAGTTTTATGAACATTTTAAAGACCATCTTAGAAGCTGAGTTCCTCCTCTATCAGAATTAGTAAATTGGAATAAGACTTAGCATAACTTTGGGGAATCTTCAGTTGAATTTGTAAGAAACTGTGAATGTGGGAATAGACACAAGAATAACACTTCGCTTCAGGTGTCTGTTGGACACTTCCCCCGGGATTAGTGGCAACTTTGCATAACTGCAGGAAGCTTTTGGAAGGAAAAGTGGGTGAAGCAAATGGAAAACACAAATAGGAAACGTTTGCGAAACTGCAGCGTGGGATCAGATTGCACAGAAGATGAGATTTTAAGTAATTGTTTTAATAAGGATAGGAAGTAAATTGTAAATTAGTTCTGTCATTAGTGTGTAATTATTTATTGACTTTTTAATCACATAGTGTTGCACCAGGTTTAATTTGTAGAGCTCCAGGAGGAACCTGTTTAGAAATTTGGTTTCTTAATTTAGTCGTAAATCAGGTTCAAACTTCGGTTCTTCTAAATCTTGGTGTCTAGGATTTGGTCTTCTCGTTTCCAGACATTGTGTGTGTGTTTTCTTTTAATTCTTAGTGTTTAGTCTTAGTGTCTTCAGGGTTTGTTTCCAGATATTGTTGGGGGGTGGACGGATGGTTTTCCTTGGAAGGCACCCGCTGTTCTCTGGAGTCTTGGAGAAGAAAGGCTGTATTTTATTGTAAATAAATCAATTGGGCTGGAAGGGACTCTGAAGACCATGCATTCCAACCAGGCTCACCCGGAGCAGGGGACACAGCAAAGTGTCCAGGTGTTTGGAATGACTCCGGAGCCTCCACCCCTCCCTGGGCAGCAGTTCCAGTGCTCTGCCACCCTCATGGAAAGACGGTTTTCCTCACGTTAAGCTGGAATTGGGTTTTATTTTACAGCCATTGCTCCTCAACCTGTCACTGACAGAACGGAGCCTGACACCAGCATATTTTGGAGACATTTGTATGTATTAATGAGATCTCACCTCGGTCTCTAGACTATACAGCTAGACTACATACGGACTACTGCGGACGAGTTTTATTATAAATAAGCACGGGACCGCCGCCGTGTTGCCCGCCCGCGGGGGCACAGGCGTCCGCCGCCATCAGCCCGTGAGGCGCCGCGAGGCGGCGCCAGCGCGCAGCGCTGCGCGCGGCTGGCNGGAGCTCGGCCCCGCCGCCTCACCGCGCTCCGCCGCCGCGCTCCCCGGCCCTCCGGCCCCGCTCCGGCCCCCGCAGCGGCTCTCCATGTACGACAACTTGTACCTGCATGGGTTTGAAGACTCGGAGGCGGTGAGTGGCGCGGGAGCGGGGCGGGGGGCGCGCGGAGCCGCACGGGCGGGCTGGGTGTCTGTGCTGCGGGCGAGGCGCCGGGGGTGACCCTGTGCCGCCCCAGAGATGCCGGGACGGGCTGCTGTGGTTCCCTAGGGAATTATCCCCGCCCGGCGTCCCTCGCGAAATGGTGCTCCGGCGGCGCAGAGCCGCGGGTGCCGTGGTCAGACGGCTGGGTTCGGGAGCGTTCCCCGCCGCTGTCCCGGTGGGTGTTTTCCGCCAGCCGGGAGAATGGCCGGGACTGCCGCGGCGATGGACACGCTGTTCCATATTAAACAGGGATCCGTTACATAAGGCGTTGTGGACAGCTCGTAAAATACACAGATAACAACATAATATAGAGTGTACGTCAATGCAGACGTATGTATGGTATGATGTGGTGTCCTCAGGAGGATGGATGGGTCCTGTAGGGCTTTGGATGAGGAATTTTTTCCTGCCTGTGTCAGTGTTGGTCTGGAAGTGCAGTCGCTCTAAAGTGTTGCCTCGCTTGTTTTAGCATCGCTTTATTTCAGGGAGAGAGGAACAACAGCTGTGCAAAATTGACATGAATGCAGTGCACCATGTTGAGAGGAAATACTGTATATTGGAATCCTTCCCAACTGGGTATTTGAATTATTTCAAAACTGCTGCTTAGAAGCCTGGCATGGTTTGGGTTGGAAGGGTTTAAAGCTCATCTCACGGGCAGGGAGACCTTCCAGTATCCCAGGTTGCACCAAGCCGTGTCCAGCCTGGCCTTGGACACTTACAGGGATGAGGAAACCGCTTTGGGTCAATTCACAAATTCCTGCCCTTTTGGCATGCATGTGTTAACTTTTCCTTTGGGTTCTCTCTCGCTGCTGCTGCTCACAAGCTGCCAGGCCAAGTGCAGATGAGTGCGTTGGTTCCTTTAGGGATGTGTTTTGGGATCCAGCTGGAGGTTTCTGTTGGGAGCCGTTCTCCATCCCGAGTCTGTCTTGTGCTGGTTTAATGTCTTTCAGCAAAGTCTAACTATGCCCTTAAGAAGACAGCTTAAAAGTGCAGTATTAGGGCTGAGAAAAACCGAGTTGCTGGGTAGTGGTTGGCGTAGAAGGAATGTGTTACTTCCAAAAGTTCATCAGAGAATGCAGGTAAATGTGTGGTGGATTTAAAGGTGCTTCCGAGATGCTCAACTCCATGCATTCCCAGAATCCCAGGGGGTTGGAAGGGGCCTCTGGAGATGACCCGGTCCAACCCCCTGCCAAGGCAGGGTCACCTGCAGTTGGTGACAGAGGAGTGCATCCGGGTGGGTCTGGAATGTGTCTGGAGAGGGAAGCCCCACACCCTCCCTGGACAGAGTTCCAGTGCTTGGCCACCCTCCCTGGAAAGAAGTTCTTTCTCATGTTGAGGTGGAATTTCTGGTGGTTTAGTTCATGTTTCAGTAAACCCCAGTGATCTCTTCCAAAAACATTATTTGGGAGAAGCAGCTTTAATGGCAGCAGAGACCTACCTGTTGCACGAACATCTGGGTTAGGATTTGTGCTGCAAGAATTGTGTTTATAGATGAGAGGAACTCGGTCTTTAGATGTCCACTTGGAAGGATTAGAATGAAAAACGTTGTTTCCAGATTCCTTAATACTCTCTTAAGCAGTTTATGATAATGTAATTTTACAGCTTTTTAAATTTTACAGCCTCTCTGTAATTGAGAATGCTTTTGATAGACCTAATTTCCAGAATCACAGGGATATGTGAGAACCTCCCTCTCCTTAATAAAAACACCCCAACCCCTAAAAGCAATCTGGATCTCCCACTTGTATGGAAAAACTGGAGTCCATAAACCCCAAAGGCTCAGGCACAAAGCAGTTAAAATTCCCCGAGTGTCTGTTTGCTTTATGCTCCTGAACCACTTGCTTAAAACATTAAACCTTATTATTTTAGCTCCTGACTCAGGGATTGGGAATGCCTGCTGAGACAATATCCTGGCATACAGGTAGTGGGGATGGGTCACATGAGTGCCACTTTCTGGCCAGGGAGAAGCAAGGGAGGGAACTGAGACAGCGGAAAACAAATTGTGGTGGAATTCTGGTTCCCTGCGGTGAAGAGCAAATAACTGTGAGCGTGCAGAGATGAAAGCAGGGCCTCTGCATTGTTCTGGTTTAGGACCTGGAAGGCTCATCCTGCAGCTGGAGAGCTGGAGCAGCCCCGGGCTCGGATCCTCCTTCCTCCCCTGGAGCACCGGGAGCTGGCAGGGAGGGAGGGAGGGCTCGTGCTAATTGCAGCGCTGCCAGCTCGGAATGGATAAACCACAGCCACATGAGTCACTAGCACAGGAATGGCTGCCTGAAGTGGGCATTTGCCCTCATAAAACCCGTGCAGCCGTGTGTGCAGAGTGCAGCTGGAATTTGCATTAAAGGCAGAAGTGAAGGGGCAGCCAGTGCCACTTATCCCCGGTGAACGTGCTCACTTTTGGAAAGGTGCTATAAAATTTGTACCCGATTTCTCCTGATTCCCTGCTCAGAGAACACCAGGAGAAGTGTGCAGGTGAAATTTTCCTGTTAAAACCAGCAAAAAACATGGTTTTTAACAGTGAACAGGTATTTCCATGGTTTTTGTAACAGCAGCTCTTATTATAATGTGTTTGTGTGTGTGTATATATAAAACATGCAAAAATACCATTTTTACTGATGGATATATAAAGAAATGAGTGTGTGCATGGTATTACAGTCCATTACCAGCTGTGATGATTAACGTGAAGTAGATGATGCAGTAGCTGGTGTGAGGCTTTTTGGAGGAGGAAAATTACACTGCTGAAGCTGAGGAAAACTCCCAGTGATTGTAGACAAAAAGTCATTTCCACATATAGGAAAAGAGGTGCAGGGGTGTGGAAGTGAACAAGTTCTGCAGGGACAAGTGTCCTTGTCAGGAGCACAGAAAGATGCAGGGTGCATCATCTTAGGGAGAGACATCTCCCCACTGAAGATTTTTGCCTTGCTTGTTGTCCTGCCTTGTGTTGTTTTGATTTTCAGGCCCTTTTTTTTAATTCTTTGGGTAGTTCTAAACAGGGTCGCCCTTTTGGAATTAAAGCTTGTTTGCCCTGTAGGGAAGTATTTCACATTCTTGATCACAAGAGGGTATAAAAGCCCATTAGCACAGGGGTTTAAGGCAGTGAGATCCCTTGGGCAAGTAAATAATAAATGAATCTTGTTTTACCTTTCACAGCTGGGAACTCATTGTCGTGTTTCTGTGCTGGGGAGAGATTGGAATGCTGCTCCATGGGCCAGCCCAGAGTTTCTCTTTGATTTCGGGAAAGACTCCACCTTTTTCAGAACCAAACTTCAATGAAACCTTCTCATAAGAAATTACTTTTTTCTTCTGTGAAATTACATTTCCGTTAAGGCAGCATTTCATTAAAAAAATTATCTACAGGAGTTATCAACTCCGTGATGCGGAGTCCATCCCCAGTCCATCCTCGTTCCAGTCCCAGGAATAAAACCCGGCTCGGGTCAGTGTTCTGCACCTGCGGAACCGTCAGGACAGCCCCTTTCAGGTGGTTTGCTCCTATCTGTCCCTTCAGAACAGCACCTGAGCATGTGAAACACCTCTCCTCACCTCCGGGGGTGTCAGTTTAAGGCTTGTCAGCGCCTCAGAGGCTTTATCCGGGCTTTATCCGGGCTTTATCTGGGCTTTATCCGGGGTACTTCAGCGGCTTAGCGGGCGCCTGGGAAGAGCTGCCTGGGACGGGGAAGCTCAGCTGAGCTCCGCAGCAGGCAGGGAGCGAGCGAGGGGCTGGTGTGGGGTCAGGGGTACGGTGTGGGGTCAGGGGTACGGTGTGGGGTCAGGGATATGGTGTGGGGTCAGGGGGTATGGTGTGGGGTCAGGGGTAC
>WAAG01072671.1:29493-47441 GCA_013390105.1 Tichodroma muraria
GGGTCAGGGGTACGGTGTGGGGTCAGGGATATGGTGTGGGGTCAGGGGATATGGTGTGGGGTCAGGGGGTATGGTGTGGGGTCAGGGGGGCTGGCACGGCAGGGCCGGGAAGCGCTGGGAGGGGCCGGGAATTGAGGGAGGGCGCGGTGCCAGCGCTGCACGGTGTCGGTGGCTGCCCCGGGAGCCGGTGGCAGCCCCTGGGTGCCTTTTCCCTTGGTCATCCAGTGCTTCCCGGGCAGGGCAGCTCTGCCGCCTCCTGTCCCAGCCATTTAAAAAGGCGTTTCTCTCATGCCTTCGTCTTCCAGCTGGGGTTTTGGTGGGGAAGTTCCTATTGAGGTATTGATTGGATTTCCATGTGGTGCCTGTCACCCCTAAAGGAGATGGAAAGGTGGCTTTGCTTGCCCTGTGTATCCCTGTCGTGGTAGATTTTTTTAGTAACTACTTTTACTTACTTGCCCTTTCCCCAGCATATCCTCCTCCCCTGAGCCATAGGTGCACCTTCTTTCCTAGACCTCTTTCAGCTGTTTGACCTGCATCTAACCCTGCCTGGCTTCCCTTGGCAATTCCCACCCCTGCATCCACGGCCTCCCTCCTAGTGCTGGTACCGGAGCAGGCTCTCAGTTCACCAGGGGAGCAGGACTTTGCTGTGCTGCTGTGTAAGCCAGGGTGATGCCCTTCTCTGCAAGTTCAGGCTCTGTCACCAAGAGTTAGACAAACACTTGTCTGTGGTGGGATTCACGCCCACAAAAGTATTTTAGATTCTGAAAGTCCTTTGGTGTTTGTAGGGACTAAGCACCAGTGAGATCGACCCTGGTAATTAATGGTCCCAGTTTGCCATAGAAAGGGCCATGAGCAGGACTGTGTGTGGTGCTGCATTATTCTAGGGTTTGTCTCCAGTTACTCCATACAATTCTTGAGAGCATTGCTGAGAATTTTTGGGAAAAAGGTGATGGGAGTAGTGGGAAGACACATTCCCTTCACCATGTGAATGGTCAGCTTGGTGTTTCGAGGACACTGTACTCCCCTGCTTTTTCAGTGACATTATTCCTCAAACCTGCCATTCCTTCTGCTGCCAGTGTACACTTTTCTCATGGCACCTAAGACAAGAAGATCTCCGTGTGCTGCCCGAGCAGAAAAAGTGATTATAGCAAAACAAACCTTGGTAGGGAATTTCATATCTGTATATTGATTGGATTTGTGTCTGGTGCCTCTCTGATGGCTAAAGGGGGAGGAAAGGTGGGCTTTGCTTGCTCTGTCTCACTTGTTGTGGGTTGAGTAACAATCAAAATGTATATTTAGAAGTGTTTTTCATGCTGTCTCTCCAGTGATCGTGTGCTGGGTTTTGCAACACCCAGTCCATTCTGTAGAACATCTTTGTGCAACAGGCAGCCGAGACCAAGCAGGAGCTTCCTCAGCTGCCACATAAAACCCGGCTCCTCCCGTGGGGTTGGAAAGGTTTCAGTGGTTACTGGGTGTATCATGTCCACAGGGCACTTCGAGGTTGTCAGGCTGAAGGCTGAAGGTTGGCAGTTGAGATCTGATGCTCTTTTTACGTGTCTTGATGGATTTTGCAGGCAGGGACACCTTCCTGTATCCCAGGTTGCTCCAAGCCCTGTCCAGCCTGGCTTTGAACGTTTCCAGTGATGGAGCAGCCACAGCTTCTCTGGGCACCCTGTGCCAGGGCCCCACCACCCTCGCAGGGAAGGGTTTTTACCCTGGATGGGAATGTGAACTGGGAGAAGTGTTTGCAGTGCCACTGGTTTGCTGGAGACACCCAGCTTCTCTTTGGGCATGGCTGTTCTTGATTTGCCCGGTTCAATTAGTGCAGTTTTTAATGTTTAATCCAAAAAGGCTCAGTGATGTCAGGACCTATGCGTGCAGGATCTTTTGCCTAACCACTTACCTACTTGCTGCTTGTTTTTGTAGCATTTTTAGTTTCAAACGTGTGCTGAACTCTGCCTTGATTGGGACAATAATCAGTGTTTTCCAACAAAAAGAGATTATCCTCTGCCCACTATGTCTCCTGAATTCTCATTGAAATTTGGCTTTTACATGGTCAAAGCTTTTGTGTGTTTTTGACAGTTTCAAGTCTGTTTTCATTTCTATTAGCCCTTAATAGACTGCCTTGACTAATGAATCATCAGCTGCCTGATATTTATCTTGTGTGGAAAGGGCTGCCTGAGAGGGCTGGAAGGTGGTTTGATTGGGGGTTTGTTGGGGTGGTTTTGCTTAGATTTTCCTCCTAAAATATCCAAAATTCTACTACTACAGCATTAGCTATGCTTGCCTTGTTTTGTGCTCTTGTGAGGATGGTTTTCTGTCTGACTCACATCTTCTGTTCGTTAAATGCCACATTGTGATTTGATAGTATAGTAGTCAAATAAAACAGTAAGAATCATAAGTCATTTTTATAAATTGCTGCTTGCTGTTTCCATAGAGGTGCTTTTTTTTATACCAGAAATACATTGAAATGAAAAAGAAAAAAGAAAAGCTTCAAGTCATCCAAACGGGAGACATAATGAAGAATAGGTAACAGAAATAGATAATTCGGTGTTTTCAGTTCCAGCTGCAGCTCAGAGCTCAGCTGATGGGACAGGGTGTGGTTGCTAAAACTGAGTGCATAGGGAGCACTAAGGTGTGTGATAAACTGTGGCTTCATCCTGCTTTTGGATTCCTTCTGCTGAACTCCTGACTGGCTGTGGAGTGCAGCCAAAACCACAGGGCCCACTCAGCACGGTGCTGCTCCTGGATTGCAGATTGCTCTCCAGGCTGCCCAGTGCCTAAGGAAATGCTGCTGCTGGGAAGTGGGAGCAGCTCTCCCTGGGCTCAAGGGCATTGGAGGGAGGAGTGTGGCTCTTGGTGCTGAAGGAGCACATCACAGAAATAATAAAGAACAAGCTTAACCTAGGATTTGTCGATGCCACGGCTTGCTTCCCTATCTCCCCAAAACATGCTCTGCTTGGGAGACCCTGAGCTGTTGATGTTTTCCCTTGGAGCATGCATTTATAGAGATAGGAGAGCCTGATTTTCCAAATCAGCACTTTACCCAAATGCAGATTGCTTTGCAAACAGGACAACTGTTCGTGGTCATTTGGAATCCAGTAATTAATTCCAAAATGTCATTTAGCTGGTGGAGTGCTGAGTTCCATGGGGATCACAGGTGGTGTCAGGATTTGCTTGCAGCCTCTCCTCAGCTCCTGGTTTGTATTTTTCCACAGTGCTTTGTCACTGGTTTTCATGCCAGCAGTGAACTGGTTTCAGTTCTAGAGTGTCTTCTTTTGCCATGTCCTTTCCTTCTTGTCATGGCTCAGCATAAATATCCGTTCAGGTGCAGCATGTGGAGCGCAGTGAGCAGCTTTGTCTGCCCCACGGTGCAAATCAAGTCAACTGGATTTTTGATTTGGAGGATATTCCAATGTCCAGAGCCAGCCAAGATTTTCCACCAGCACAGAGAGCTGGAGGGAGCCAGCGGTGCCTGTGTTGTGAATGCACAACACAGGATGTAAATCTGCTTTTTCTGTTTCTGTCTAAAGCCTTGTCAGACAGGGTTTGAAGTGTCCTGAGGAATGGACTCAGAAAGGGCAGTGGTGGCTACAGGCTCTGCTCTGCTCCTCAGGAGGGTTTTAATTTTCAAAAGGGCAGGGGGGAGCAAGAAAACCCCGGGAGAGGAGGGCAAGGGGCTGCTTTTCTGATTTGGTTTGTTTGGGTTTTTTTCTCCCTAAAAAGTCACATAGGACAAAGGCTCCATAAGTAACAGAAATGGAGCTATTTGGTCGTGCTGCTTCACCGGCATAGGGAATGCAGCCTGGCAGTGATTTGATTTATTAGAGCAACAAGGGAGAAATCCTGAGGACAAAACACTCCCAATCACCGTGCTGAGTACAGGAGTGGTGAGCTGTGTGTTTGAACGAGCTGCTAACCCTTCACATAAAACTTCACAAGCCTTCCTATTTTGAGAGAATTCTGCTTATTCCAAATATATCTTCCCTGTGAGTCCTCCCTTGGTTTTTCCCCCGTGCTGGGACATTTCCCTGCAAATGGACTCTGCTCAGCTCATTTGTGCTTTCTGCTTCCTCCCAGGGGCAGTGTGTCCTTGGCAGAGTGGCATCCCACTCAGCGATGGCGTTGGCAGCAATGTCCTGTTCCCTTGGGAAGTGTGTTGCTGTAGGTGCTGTGCTGGGTGCTCTCCGCGTGGAGGAGGCTGGAGGATTTAGTTTTTGGTAGCAATGTCCTTTGTGGCCAGCAACAAGCTCTCAGCCCTCACGGGGCAGGCTCTAGGGTGAGGTGGTCAAGGCATCCTCCCCATCCCTTTCCTGTTCTCAGAGCCAGGTACAACCTGAATACCCCTGGCCTAACAGTTCAAGCTTTATCACAGCCTTTAATCTCTTACAATAAGAATAAAATCACGTTCCTAATGGTTGCTCCTCTGTGCTGCTGAGGAGTAACCATTACATTGCTGTTACAAACCTCTCCTTTCCATGCACGAGTTCTTGGCAGTATTTTAACCCCCATTCCCACTGTGGTTGGTGGATTCCCTGAAGAATCTCTCTCTTGCTTGGGAAAACGATGTGTTCTGACAAATCACCAGTTAATCTGTGATATATAGGTCATGAGATACCCTGATAAAATTTTATGTTCCGTGACAATTAGTGGTGGGCTCATCAGGTCCTGACAAAACAAGCCCCAGCATCACGCTTGGGCAGGGACGTTTCAATCATGACCAATAACTGGAAAATCTCACCAAGGAATAGAAGGCAGTGGCAGCTTGGCCCTGCCTCTGGCAGCTGTGGGAGACCTGACAGCAGCTCCTGGCACCGAGGGCTCCATCCTGAACCGTGTGATAAAGCTCAGGAATGAAGCTGCCACGCTCCAGGGGTGACAGATCCCACAGGAATCAGTGTCCAGGGGACACCATGCTAGGAAAAGAGGTGCCTGGGATTCTGCAGGCTGTGTGGCTGTACTCAGCTGCCCACGAGGCTCCAGCTGGATTCAGGGGAGGTTTCTCCAGTGTGGGACACAACCAAGCTGCCAGCTCACGTTCTGGAAGCAGCATTACTTCACCTAAAATGTGCCACTGAAGTGTCTGTTGGAGCAAAAAGAGTGGGCAAAACTACTTCAAAGCATATTTATTTCCAAAGTTTCTGACAAGTAAGAGAAGTGGCTTTATCCCCATTGTGGTGCTCGTTCTGGTTAAAATGTTCTCAAGTTGTTTTTGCACACCATAAACCAGGAATGTTGGAGCTCTGCACTTGTTATCGATCTCTTATTGGAAAATGAACGGGGTATTGACAGATGGAAAAACAGACAAATGAGTTATACTTTGCCTCCCTCCACTTTTCCATGCTAATTACAGCTGTTTGTTGATTTTTACTTGCTGCCCCAAGGAGCAGAGTGGTAGTAAGTGCAGGAGTACATTGCTGAGTAGCTCCCGTGTTCCGCCTGGAGTGGATTCATTTCAGCAATGCATTAAGTGATATTTCCCTTTAACAGATCAATGTAAACACGCAGCGTGAGTGGGAGTCTGGGAGGAAAGGAGTCACGCACTGCAGTATTTCCCATTACACATTCCGAGTTCATGCACTGGTGGTGGATACGTAGAAGTTGTTTTGAGAGGTCGGCTTAGGCCTTCCCGCTTGCCATTGGGTGTCCTTGTAGTGCTGTGCTGGAGGTGTTCTGTCTGTTAGAATATTTAAGAACCTTGTTAAATGTTTAGCTTCACTAGTTCACTGTGCTGAATACATCACGTAGGAATCTTACCTTTTTGTTGGCTTTCTTAGAATCCCAGATTAGTTTGTGTTGAAAGGGCCCTTAAAGCCCATCCAGTTCCATGGGCAGGGACACCTTCCACTGTCCCAGAGCCCCGTCCAGCCTGGCCTTGGACACTTCCAGAGACAGGACAGGCACAGTTTCTCTCGGCAGCCTCTGGTGCTTGGATGTAACGCACAAACCCATCAGACTGCACGGGCTCTGTGTTGTCTGCAGGAGGAAACTTCTGTGGTGTGATTTCTCATTGAGGTTCTCTGCATGCCAGTGGTACCTGCTGAGGGGGAGGATGCCTTCCAAGGGATGTAACTTTGCACAGATATTTTGTGTCTTCCTTCACAAGCAAGAATTTAATTTATAAAAGATGCATGAGATCTCTTTGGTATCAGAATTGAATGTTTTACATTCCACAACAACATGTAATTATTCATAAAGCTTGTCTGCCTTTCTTCTGGATGGTCTGATCTCATACAGGTAAAGAAATCCCAGTTGTATCCTCAGAGTAACAACCACAACAATGCAAATAAATACAAATACTGCAGTGTTGTTTTGCTGAGAACTGATCAGTGAAGAGATCTCTCAGAGGCATCACAGCTTTTCAGGCTGGTTTTGCTGAACATTTTCAAACCAGTCTACAACAGAAATACATATGCCTTTCAATCTGAAATTTGGGGCCAGAACAGAACAGAGGGATGAAACCAAACGTAGGTTTCAGAGGAGCTGCATTGATGTATTTCAATGAAGTGCAGCCCAAAAGTCCTGATGGCTGCACGTTTCTTTCAGCTGTTAAAAAATTCCTCCCTTTCCCTTTTCACCCAAGTGCAGTTGCTGCATTACTTGCGAAAATAAAAAAAGGAGAAAAAGCCACTTCCCAGCAGCTGGGAGCTGAAGCAGCTTCCTCCCAACACAGCATTTCAGGAAGGCAGTCAGCAAAGTGGTTTCCCAAGTGGCTGCTGCCTGCCTGGGTCCTGCTGCAGTCTCTGGAGAGCTGAGGCACTTGGGGGGGATTTGCCTTCTCTTCTGTTCCGCCCCTTTCTCTTAGAGCAAGTCCCTCTCTGCCTGTGCCCGCGATTGCAATGGTGCTGCTGCCTCAGAGCCTGGCTGAGAGGTGCTGCCGGAGGGGAGGAAGCAGCCACGTCCTGCTCCTCTCGGGTTTTCCTGCCGGCAGATCCCGGGCAGCTGGCCGGGCTGCCACGGGCAGCGCTGCCTGGGGAGGAGGAGCAGCCCTTCCTCCCGGAGGCTCAGCACGGCTTTCCGCTCGTTTTTTCGAGTCCCTTAACTAATTTGGGGATGTCAGCAGTGTGCCTTGCGCAGCTCTTTGCGGTTTTGGGAGGTGGGGAAGGGGCTGTGTCAGGGCAGCTCGAGGGAGATGCAGGCACAAATGTCACCAGGAGCCAGCTCGAATCCCGGCTGTGCCCGTGATGCTCTGTGCTCACTCTGCACTGCTGGAAAAGATGGACAGGGGGCAGGAGCTCAGTAGGAATGCAGGAATCACAGAATGGCCTGGCTTGGAAGGGACCTCAGAGCTCCTCTCCTTCCACCCGTGCCATGGGCAGGGTCACCTGGCACTCCAGGCTCTGTGGAGCCAGGCCTTGCACGCTTCCCGGGGAGGGGCAGCCGCAGCTTCTCTGCGCAGTCTTCCTGGAGAGCTGGGCCCCAAGGACAGGGGACACCGGGATTTTGTACTTTCACTGCTGTACGTCATTGCTGGGGCAAAAATCCTCCTTTGGGGATGGAAGTTGAGGCCGGGTGCGCAAACCTCACCTTGGCCTTACATCCGTGGGAGTACAGCGCGCGCTGGGGACGGAGCGGGTGTGCTGTCCCCTCCCTTGTCCCGTCTCAGGAAGGTTTGGCTGTTCCCAAGGGAGAAGTGGGGCCCGGGAGAAGCGGTGGCTCACGCCTTGGTGGGATGAGCATCCCTGCGGGCTGGAAGGTGCTGCTGGAGCCGGTGTGGCACCTCCTCCTCCTCCTCCCCCGCACTCCTCCCGCGCTGCCTGCGGTGTCCGCAGCGTTCCTCGGGCTGGGCGCGGGGAGAGAGAGGGGTGCTGGGCTCGGCAGGGAGCCGCTCCGGCCGTGGAGCACACGGAGCTGTGCCCTGTCACGCTGGAGGAGTTCCAGAGCGGGAGCAGGGACGGCGCTGTAGGAACTGGATCATCCCGCAGGTCCGTGCTGTGCGAAGTGGGATGTGCACAGCAGCCACTGCGGCTGAACGCGGCCCTGATCCCGCAGGAGCCGTCAGCGCTACAGCTTCCAGGGAGAGAGCGAGCTCCTGGCACAGGAAGGAGGAAATAACAAACAGTTCATGCTAAAATGCACCAGAGAAATGGGGGTTTAACAGAAGCCTTTCCTTCCTGCCGGCAGTTCAGGGCGCCGGCGCTTGCAGGGAATTATTCTGGAGCACGGAGCTCTCCCGGTGTGTCTCCTGCAAGGAGTGCCAGGGATGCACTGACACATAACCTGTGCCTGCGTCCATCCCCCGTCCCTGCCGTGATGGGGGGAAAGGCGGGTGTCGGTGTGCCGGGATCAGTGTCACATTGTCACACTGGAATTCTCTGCTCCTGCAGCTGCAGTGCAAGGGGAGGGCTCTCTGGCCAGCACCAGCAGTTTGGTACTGGGGGCTTTGCTTTGTTAAGCCCAGGGCAGAAAGGGAATTTGGGAACTTCCTGAAGTTCAGCCTGGTTTTTGATTGGCATCCTTCCCCCTCATCGTTCTGTTTCTTTGGAAATGCAAGGAATGGCTTTGCATCCGATGGCAGTGAGACACTTCCCTGCCCAGGGGGAGCTCACTCGGGGTAATGTCAGCCACCACCTTCCAGCTTTGGGATGAGTTCCTTACTTGGGACTTCTGTGCTCTGGCTGCTCCTCTTGGAATGTTTTCCTTCTTCCTGCTGGATGTATTTCTGTAGCTTTGACCAGACTCCCACTTCACTCATCATCTCCATTCCCTGCCTTTTTGATTGCATTTCAGTGCAGGTTTATAGGGCACCAGCAGAACCTTTGACATTTCCTTTTGGAGCGGATATTCCTCTACTAAGGTATCCCAAAATAACGGCAAAGCTTTTTTAAAGGTTTTCAATCTTGTCACGATTTCGCTCCTGACGAGGCTTTTTTTTTTTACCTTCTTTCAGCAAAAAACAATATCCAGGTGTTTAAAGTTGTCCTGTTTGCCCCTGCAGATTTGTGTTTACTGGTGCATATGAGAACTTTGATGGAGATGGATTGTTTGCACAGAATGAGACCATCAGGGTCTTTCTCAGTTATTGCTTGTGCCAAATCAAAGGGGCTGTAAGATAGTGATTCCTAAAGGACTTTTTCTTGATTGGAATGCTTGTTGGTTGCTAGCAAGAAGGAATATTAAACTATTGTTTCTCCTAAGATATTTCATTAAGAATCCATTTTGAGGTAAAACTGGAGGCAGTTATTAAAAAATAAAAAAATTGTCATTGAATTTTTGATGTTTAACTCCCTAAATTACTGTCAATCATCAAATCCCAGAATAGATTGGGTTTGAAGGCCCTGATGACGAGATAGTCATAGGAATTTGGGAAAATATGTTCACATCATGTAAAAAAAAAGATTTATGATGGCTGGAGTCGAGATGCAGCACAAAGTTCTGGCTGTTTCCTCCTCCTGGATTTGCATTTCCACCTGTCATTACTACCTTCCCATTTATCCCAACAGGGAATACATGGAAAGACTATTTTGCCAGTGGCATCCCCAGATTTTTTTAAAAATCTTGGGTATTTATTTGTTCCTGCTTGTCATTTCTCAAAATAACCATTGGTTGGTTGGTTGTTTTGTTGTCCTCACAAACCACCTGGGAATACCTGATAACAGCAAGTCCCTCTCACAGCAATGTTCTGTTTTCAGTGTGTGGAGCAATACCCAAGCAGCAGCAGATATGGAAACAACAAAATTGTCAGTGGGGGATATTTTCCCTCGTTTTAGGCAGCAATGATAAAAACCAACTGGTTTTGGGGGAGTAGGTGAACTCAGAGTGCTCTCACAAATGCAGGATTAGGGCAGAACTGCTGGAATTGGGCCACTGAATTCCCAGCCCTATCCCTGTGAATTCCCAGTGGGCAGCAAAGTCCTAGAAAGTCCTTGGGCTCCCTGGTTGATTACAGCAATTGAGGACCTTAAAGTGTCACGCAGATATTACCTCAGCAGGTGACAGCAGAATGTCTTTTCTCTTGTATTTTGCTCTCAGCACGGCGAGTTTTTCGATTGCGAGGGCTCGGGGGAAGGAGTTGCTATTTACAGCCTGCCCAGCAGTTGGAAAATTAGGGCTTTTTCTTCCTAAGATATTCCTAGCAGTCCGTAAGAGCTTCTTGTAGGTTCAGCAGTCGGGTGGTTTCAGGATCTGCTGCAAGAAAAGTAATCAGAGATCGTGGCAGCTCCTTGGGGGAAAAAAAAAAAAAAAAAAGTACAAAAAAAGAGTAGAAAATGTAAAAAAAATAAAAATGAGAATGCTGCTCTGTTTGTGAGCCTCATTTATCAGTGTTTAAAGCAGCTTCTAAACCTCCTGGTTTGGAAGCTTTTGGAAGGAAGGAGCTAATTAAAACCATAACATAACACAACATACCCAGCCTAGGCCCAAACTCCATCAGTTGCTTGGCTTAAATTAAGCAGCGTGAAATTCATTTCAACAATGCCCTCCCAGCATGTCACAATTCCTTCCCATTCACTACCCAGCGTGAGCATTTTAAACAAAGTAATTTTCCTATAATTCTGTCGAAGATGGGAGTCTGGTTCTGTGATTCTGTGACGTTCTAAACCACTGCTGTTGAAAAAAAAAAAGTAAAATAAATATTCAGGGTTATTTTGGTTGTGTAAAGCCTGATGGTGTGGGAAGTGGTGACACCACTCTAGAAGAAAATCGGGACACTGTAATCATCAAAATCCTTAAAAAAGATGTATATTCTTTAAATTAGCTGTTGGAATTAGGAAGACAGGTGGCAAAAGGGTCTTCTCGACACTGAGGAAAATTCCACTTCATTCCTCACACGCAGAACACCCTGAAATTACCGTACTGCACATCCCTGCTTTGGGGACTGAAGCATTCCGTGTGTGTTTGAAAGAGATGGACTGGTTTTGTTTGTTGGGAGGTTGAAAAATCATTTAAGCTAAAGAATGGGTGCTGCTGAACAGTCCTGCAGGAAAATAAACTGAATTTTTTCCTTTGTTCAGCCTGGAGGAGGAAAGGCTTTGGGGACACCTCTCTGTGGCCTGCCAGTACCCTAACGGGGATTATAGAAGTGAGGAGAGGGGCTGGGGACAAGGGAGGGACAGGACCCAGGGAATGGCTTCCACTGCCAGAGGGCAGGGCTGGATGGGATATTGGGAAGGGATTCCTGGCTGGGACGGTGGGGAGGGGTGGGCTGGAATTCCCAGAGCAGCTGTGGCTGCCCCTGGATCCCTGGCAGTGCCCGAGGCCAGGCTGGAGCAGCCTGGGATGGTGGAAGGTGTCTCTGCCATGGCAGGGGTGGAACTGGATGGACTTTAGGGTCTCTCCCAACCCAAACTAGTCTGGGATTCTGGGATTCTGTGGTGTTTGAGAGCAGTCCCAGGACAGGACATGAGCAGGCCCAGCTTGGCTCAGGTCAGCCTGGTCTCCCAAAGGTGACCTGGTGACAGGAGAGCCCCAGGGAGAGCAAACCAAGCTGAGCTCCATGAAACCACAAGGGAAACAGAGAGAAACGGGAACAGAGGGAAATAAGAGGAGAAATGGGAGCTCATCCTCTTGCAGATCCCAAGTTAAACGTCCCTGTTGCAGTAACAAGGAACTAGATGGAGGTGTGATTTTTATTTTTTAAAAAAGTCATCCACCCCTGTCAGCAGGAGCTCTCCATCCCAGCCAGCACAGGAGGGTGATTGGAGGTGGCTTAGGAATACACCACGTTATTCCAGCACTTCCTGGCTGAAGCCTGCATGTCTGAGGGAATGCTGTGGCAGACCACATATGGCAGCCACAGATGCCTGTGTAGTTGGGAGGATGATTAACTTTAGTTTTGGGGCAGTATTTTTAATTTATTTTTTTCTCCTGGAGACTTAAGGAGCATTCTTGACTTCCCAACGTGTTATGTGGGACAGGCACAGAGCATCCTCCTCACAGGAGAGCTCATTTAGGATGCCAGGTGCACTTTTATTATCAGGTTTCATCAAAACCAACAGCAGCAGCTTCCCCAGAGCCTTGGGAAGATCATTCAATGCTTTCAGGAGCTGAAGTAATTAGAAAAAATAAAGCAGTGTCTCTGTGTCGTTGCAGCTTTACTTTGGTGCCTTTTATCATGGAAAAATAGCACCTTCTTTTCTCTCCTGGGACTGCTGAATAGCTTCCCTGAAAAAGAGGGACCAGCTGCAGAGGGTGAAGCAAAATTCAGGCTTGAGGTGTTCAGGTGTTGATTGAGTCCCAGGTCTCACAACCTGCCTTTGGAATAAAGCACAGATCAGAGCATTCCCAGGCAGATCTTTGCTGCTTTATGGCTGAACAAAAACATGGCATTTGAAAGGTTTGTGTGTTCAAATTTGGAGCACTTTGTCGGATGAAAACCACCTGAGCCTTTAGCCATCCCTCTGGCTGTGATCCTCACCTTTCCCTTGGCTCCAAGGCTGCGGGAAAAGTGCTTTTGGTGTCATTTTGTGGAGGAAGATCTGAATTTTTCACCCGTGAGAAGGAAAAGTTCAGAGCAGCTCATCTGTTCTCTAACCACTACCTCAGGCTTTGTGTGTACCCGCAGTGCCTGCTAAGCAAAATCCTGTGCCTTGCATGTTCATTTGAACATTGCTAAAAGAGATGGGAGTGTTTTGGCAGTAAATAGAGATATACATTACCAGTATTTTTTTAAACTCTGTTTCTTAAATGTAGCAACACAGTCTGTGCTGAACTGAAGGCAGCTGGAGAAAGGAGATAGACTGCAAGATTTGAAATCCAGGGTAAAAAAAAGAGATCAGGAAATGTTGGAAGAATTGCCCTATTTTCTAACAATTAGTATTCCCAAAGAAAAAAACATGTTCAAACTACCTAGTAATTTCCAAATTGCTGAGACACCTAATGAGTTGTCTTAAATAAATTTACCAAACATATAGAAGGAAATAATTGCTGAGCATTTGATTCTGAAATCACAACTCAATGCCAAGTGGCTGTGCAGCTGCCTTGTGTGTGTTGGGGATTCAGCAAGAAAATCATTTGCTTGAGAACTGAACCTTGTCCTGGTTGGACTTCCAGTGCCACATCCACACGGGAATTCGTGGAAAAGTCCCACTGAGCCTCCTTGCTCCTGTTTAACATTGCAGTAGCTGGAATGGATTTTGTAATTCGAGGGGGATGTTAATAATTCCAGAGGATATTAAACGGAAACAGGGGCTGTGCTGCCAGTGTGATCTCTACACCCCTTTCCACATGGGAATAACTGCTTTGCTCTCCCTGCTGCACGGGGCTGCTGCTCCTTCCTGCAGCCCCCGTGGAATGCTCCCTCCAGCCTGGGGCAGGACTCTGCAGTGTTTTGCTGGGCACACGCAGATTTTCCTGGCCCCGGTTTCCATTGCAGCACAGCAAGGTTTTCATGCCAAAGGAAGAGACCCCCCCACTGTTTTGTATTTGCCTTTTAATTAATTACATCACCCGCCCGGTAATTAAATTTAGCTGCCCACCCTGAGTGCTGGGATGAGATGAGCACCAACTGTGGTGGCCACTGGTATTTAAAAGGTGGGGGGTTCTAAAATCCTCAACTTCTGGTTCTTGTTTTCATGTAAACACGAGTTAATACTTCTTTTCTGTGAACCCCCCCATCTCCATGACATACTTCTGGTAGTACCCTGTGAGTTAAACCTGCTCTTGTGCACCTGGGCAGGCAGATCTTCGTGCTGGGGCTTGAGGTGGTGAGCTGCTTCCCCAAGGAATAACCCCCGTGGGTTTTGTGGGGTTTTTTTAAGTGATTTCTGGAACATCCGTGGCATATGGCAGCATATGGCCCTGCAGCCATCCCTGTGCCTGTCTGTTCTCCTCGTGCTGTGTCAGGAGCTCTGTCAGGTCTCTGGGAGCTCGTCAGGGAGGGATGTGGCCTCGATTCTCCTGGGAACTTGCAGAGGGCTGAGGACACTTGGGCTTTTTTCGAGTTGAGGCTCCGGTTTGTGATGAGTTTGTCTTGGGGGAAAGGGAGGATGGGCTGATGGAAGCTTCCTGCCAGGGAAAGGGCTGGGGGAGCTGGGGCTGTTCAGCCTGAGGAAGAGAAGGCTCTGGAGAGACCTCAGAGCCCCTTCCAGGGGCTCCAGGAGAGCTGCAGAGGCACTGGGGACAGGACACAGGGAATGGCTTCCAGTGCCAGAGGGCAGGGCTGAATGGGATATTGGGAAGAAATTGTTTTCTGGGAAGGTGGTGAGGCTCTGGCACAGGGTGCCCAGGAAAGCTGTGGTTGCTCCTGGATCCCTGGAAGTGCCCAAGGCCAGGCTGGATGAGGTTGGAGCAACCTGGGCTTGTGGAAGGTGTTCTGGCCTGGAACAGGATGAGCTGTAAGGTCCCTTCCAACCCAAACCAGTCTGGGATTCCATGATTCCATGTCAGCTAAAATATGTTTAGTTGAGCTCCTGACCAATATAAAAGCATTGGAGCGACCTCTGGTTCAGCTGTTGGGTCTGCTGGGTAATCTCTGAGTTCGGCATCAGGACAGGACCTTTGGGATCTTTGGGAATTTGGCTTCCTGTGTCTTGAAGGATGAGACTGCCTTGAGTATCTGAAAACCTGTCAGGAAGCTGGGAGGTACCAGGTGGGATCGGTGTTGGGGAGGAAGTAAGAGGAGCACAGGAGGAGAGGATGGGACAGGAGGGCTTATTTTTCCTGTGGAGCATTCCATGCTGTCCCCAGCTCGAATATTATTCCAACTCCACCATTCCCAGAATTGGCTGCCTGGAGGAGCACTGCCACTGCTGATGTTTTGTGACCTGCCAGTGGTGCCTCGAGTTTGAGCTTGCTCATTGCCAGACCTGGCCTGCCCCGGCTGTGACTCTGGACTCCACGGGAAGGGCCCGCAGTTCTCCTGCTCACAGCTCAGGCTCTCGGAACAATCCTTTCCCGGCCCCACAAGCGCGGGCGCGGCCGCAGCCTCAGCCCCGGGCGGCGCAGCCGGCAGAGCCGAGGAGAGCGGTGGGGGAGGACGGGACTGCCCCGCCCGCAGCCGGGACTGCCGCTGAACCGCCACGGGAACGGGCCAGACCCAGAAAAGGGGGAACTCCGACCGGGATCCACCCTGGGCCGGCCTCATCCAGGTCTGCTACTGCCCGAGGAGTCTCCTTGGAAGCCTTTTAGTAAATCCCTGCTTTATTCCTTCAACCCTGCCCAGCCTCTGTTCCGGGGACTCTCCAGGCATCACCAGCGCTGTGGGTGCAGAGTGAGCTCCGTGCTCCTGCACTGGCTTCTCTCACGCTGCAGCTGAGCACAGCGTGTGTGTCTGAGCAGAGCCCGGGGCTTCCAGTGTGCCTGGTGTCTGCACATTCCGGGATACAGGAGTGCATCGCAGTGGGCTTCCTGGGGAGAGGGATGCTGCAGTGAGGCACTGTCTGGCTAATGGAGAAGGCAGGAGCTCTTTGTGAGCCTTTCCCAAAGGCTCTCCACGTTGGGATGGACCCCACAGCACCCTAAATCTTTTCAGGAGAGGCTGCCTGTCATCTGGCTGATTGGAGCTGCTAATGGATTGCTGCTTTAATTGCGTGAGCAGCGTGGCAGAGCATTCCTTAGGGATGGAGGGAGGGCAATCCGGAGCTGTGGATTTATGGCACTTGGGAAAAATTATTTGCGAGCTCAGTAAGTCTTTATTTTTTAGCTGCTACAGCCAAAGGCTGATTATTCCTTCAGTGAACACAAAGGCTGGTCGTGGCTGGATGTTGTAGTGTCCAGGAAGAGGATTCAAGTCGCCTCTTCCTTCCTAAAATGCTGGGGCATCCCCATTCACCAGGAATATCGTGTCACCCTTTCCACCTCAGCTCATGTCCTCCAGCAGCCTCACGTGTAAGACCAGTCAGTGAGCAGGAGAATAAAAATAAACAGACCCACTGTTCTTTCTGCTTTACCCTTCTCCCTGGCATTTTTTTGGGATTGCTTCAAACCTCCATGTTTTTAGCTAAGCTGAATTATATTAGTTGATGAGAAGGAGAAAATAAATAATGAATTGCACAAAAAATGGATTCACAGAAGCCCAAAGTGTAAAAGCTGTGAAGTAAGGAACGAGTCTTTCATTGCCTTGAATAATGTAATTATCTAGAAAAGCCTGTTTCTTTCAAATTGCCAAATCTGGTGTCACTTGAACTCACTGAAGCCCCACTTGACAAAGTTCCTCTGTCTCCCAGAAGGTTGTGAGATCGGGGTTAGGTAAGGGTGGGATTGATAATTGGTCCTCAAATATTGTGTGTGAAACTGGGCACAGGTGATATCCCCAAATGGCCAGGCTGCTGCTCTAAGCAGCGTGAAAATAAAGAAGTTAAAGGGTCTTTTTACAGAATCCTAGAATCACCAAAGTTGGAAAAGCCCTCCAAGACTGAGTCTGACCTGTGCCCAAACCTTCCCCTTGTCACCAGCGCAGAGCACTGAGTGCCACATCCAGTCCTTCCCTGGACACCTCCAGGGATGGAGACTCCACCATTCCCTGGGCAGCCCCTTCCAGTGTCTGACCACCCTTTCCATTAAGAAATTCTTCCTTTAGGAACATCTTGGTGTGCAAAAAAAGGTGGGAAATGGCTTTCCTCTTTATTTTCCTCTCATTCCCTCCTGCAATTTCAGCAAGTAGGAGCTGTCAGAGCACAACTCACTGCACTTGGTGCTGAGCAGACAGCAGTGTTTGTGTTGGAATGTTGGGCAATATTCTGTCAATATTCCACAATATTTCTGGCAATAATTCTGATCTTCAATCAAACATTTCAAACAGAACCCAAAATTCGATACAAGTTTGGCTCCTTTTCTGCCCCTCTTGCTGCTATTTGCAGCACGGTGCCTGATTTTCAGTGTGATGCTGCAGCTCAGCACCATGTGAGTCACAGTCCTGGGGCTGCATCTTCCAGATAAGCCGCTCACTGTTTGGAACAACTTGGGAGAGCCGGGATCATGCGGATGCGATTGTACCAATCCCTATCACTTGGCACACAGGCGCTGCTCAGCCTGGCACAGCAGCCGGGGGTGGCCTGGCAGCATCAGCTGCTCTGGCTGAGGCTGGTTTGTTCTGACAGCAGTAAATAAGTCACTGTTCAAACACAAACCGGCATGGGCACTGCGTGTCCAGCACAGGGGTCTGATCCCGTTAAATTCCCTCACTGGGCTGTGCTGGATCACAGCAGACCTGAACGAATAAACAGCCAGCGGTGCCCGGGGGTGCCCAGGTGGGCAAGAGGCCCCTGGGCTGTGCCAGCCCCGGTGTGACACAGCTCCGGGAGGAGAGGGACACGAGGGGCTGGAGCGTGGCCAGGGAAGGGAACGGGGCTGGGAAGGGGCTGGAGAATTCCTGAGGGAGCTGGGAAGGGGCTGGAGAATTCCTGAGGGAGCTGGGAAGGGGCTCAGGCTGGAGCAAAGGAGGATCCCGAGGGATCTTTTCCCTCTCTGGAATTGCCTGGCAGGAGGGGCAGCCGGGGGGGTCGGGCTCTGCTCCCAGGGAACAGGGCCAGGAGCAGAGGGAACGGCCTCGGGCTGGGCCGGGGCAGCTCAGGGGGGACAGCAGCAGGAATTTCCCCATGGAAGGGGTGCTCAGGGATTGA
Organism: Tichodroma muraria; assembly: GCA_013390105.1. NCBI lineage: Eukaryota > Metazoa > Chordata > Aves > Passeriformes > Sittidae > Tichodroma > Tichodroma muraria. The sequence continues at coordinate 46,992 of WAAG01072671.1, forward strand.
GGTGTCTGAGGTGAGGCCTGGCCAGGCACTGTGCCTGCTGAGTTCCCTGGTCTCTGCTGCATCCCGGAGGAAGCAGAAGGAGGAGCAGGATGTGCAGCTTCCCAGCTGGGAAAAGCTGAGCTGCTGCCAACACCTAATGCCAGTGTTCAGCCTGGGGATGCTCCACTTGTTCCAGCTCAGGACCCTGAACTCGTGTGTCTTCCCAGCCCTTCCCAGCTCTCCACAGGGCCTGGAAAGAATTTTCTGGAGTGTTTAAAATCATTATTTTAGGTGAAGCTTCTGTTGGCAAATCTGTTCTTGGCCTGGAGGAAATCTGCCTTTCCCAGTGACAGGCCAAGATATGAGTATGGAACAAGGAAAGAGCACAGGCTCATCAGTGCTTCTTAGCCAGAAGTCTTCTGATGGACATGGATCCACAGGGATGGGCATGGATCCACAGGGATGGGCATG
>WAAG01072671.1:48436-63640 GCA_013390105.1 Tichodroma muraria
AAAAAGAAAAAAAAAAAAAGTGTTTTAAAATGCGACTGGGGAGGGGGTTTCTGTTCCTTACCTGTGTTTTCTTAGTGACCTGGATTTCCTTTCAGGGCTCAGCAGATTCGTACACGAGCAGACCCTCAGACTCTGATGTCTCTTTGGAAGAGGACAGGGAAGCAATCCGCCAGGAAAGGGAGCAGCAAGCAGCCATCCAGCTCGAGAGGGCCAAGGTGTGTTCCTTTCACTAAGCCATGTGCCAGGTACCTTCTGCCTGCTGTTAAAATTCACGCTGTCTTTTGAAATACTTCTGCAGTTGAGTCAGAGTATCTGCGGAGAAGATGTTTGGGGAATTTAGTGTAAAAATCCTCCTCTAAATGGGGATAGTCTCCAGGGAGCTGAACTCTTCTGGCCTGGGTGAAATTATTAGGGCTGAATTTTTATGGATGAAAAGTTCCCAGTGGTTTTGATGTGTTTTTTTCTGTTTGTAGTCCAAACCAGTAGCATTTGCTGTCAAGACCAACGTGAGTTACTGTGGGGCTCTGGATGAAGATGTTCCTGTCCCAAGCACTGCCATCTCCTTCGATGCCAAGGACTTCCTCCACATTAAAGAGGTAAATCCAAGGAAAAGGGCATGGGAAAGGGAATCTTTTTACAGGCCAGGGGCTTTGATTTGAGCAGCCGAGCCATATCCAGGAGTGCTGAGAGGGGGCAGGAGGCCACAGCGAGGATGAGGAAGTTCTTCATCCCTCGTGGAGCTCCTGCCCCTGCCCTTTTGGAACACTTGGTGTTTTACCAACACGTTGGAATTTCATCACACAGGAGGGAAATAATACCCTTTAAAGTGGTGGGTTCAGATTCTTCTCATCAGAACAAGTTTGTGATGGATCAGAGATGGTGCAGCAGAAAGGGATTCCACGGTGAACAAAGGATTCCATGGAGCAGCACCAGGTCACACCGGGTCTTCAAAAAAACACGAGATAGGTTCCCTTCCAGAGAGGAAGTAACACTTAGGATAATACAGTAAGCAAAGAAAATCCTGAAGAGAACAGATGCAAAAATAAGGGAAAAAATGGGAATAAATGAGCCCTGAGTATGGCTTTGGTAGAGAAAATTGCATTTTATTGCATGCTGAGCATATTTTCTGCAATTTTTTATCTGAAGTGAGCCCTCCACATTTGCATAACCCCCTGTTGTGCTGTGGATTGGTACAGAAGCTTGTAGCTTGCAAAAGCACTTTTTCATCTCTGCATTTTGGGTTTATTTTGGGGTGTTCAGTGCTCATCTGTGTCTTTCTTTGAACACGTGTTCATCATCACTCCAGAGCACTGATCTCCCTTAGACAGAGCACATTCAGGAGGAAAACACCTGCTGCTGCCCCTCCTCTGGTGCTGGAACAGGGAATTGCTTCACATCCCCCCTCCCTGAGAGGGAAAGGCAGTAAATTCCCTTTTTCCAGTTTTTAATCTTGGTTTCCCTGGACGTGGCCACCTTTATTGCCAGGGCACTGATTGAGTTGCACACTCTAAGCTCCTGTCCTGCTGCCCTGTACATTTTTCCAGGCAAGTGTCCCAAACCCATGTCTTGGCATTCCATGAGTTGTCTTCCAAGGTCTAAAAACCCAGGATCACACTGCCACTAAGCTGTAAACCATCTGGCTTACTGGTGTTTGTCAGCTCAGCCTGCCTGAAGCTGTAACTCAGTAGGATTTGGGGAATGGTTCCCCATGCTGCAAAAAGGCTTTGCGGGATTTGTTTTTCAGTGGTGTGGGCCAGAACAATGGTTCCAGGTTTTGGAATGTTGCTAAGCTGGGTGCAGTCAGGTCACCCACCCTCTGGCAGGAGGAGCAGGGGCGCTGAGCGAGGAGCTGCTGTTTTGAGGACGTGTCCTGTGTGTCTCATCCTTCTCCTCCAAACTGTGCTTCGTGTGCTTGCTTAAAGGATGAAATGGCAACGATTCCTGGCGGGGCAGGAGGAATCATGGGCGTGGCAACCACTGCGGGGAGTGTGCTCGTCCCACAGGCAGAGTAGGGCAGGGGAGGGGAGGACCTAAGGCAGCTAAATCCCGTGTTGCCACTGCAGCCTTGGCGTTCGTGCGTTCCGATGCTCTCAGCACAGCCCAGGCTGCTCTGGGATGGAAGGGACCTTAAATGGGCAGGGACATTTCCACTGTCCCAGGCTGTTCCAAGCCCTGTCCAGCCTGGCCTTGGACACTTCCAGGGATCCAGGGGCAGCCACAGCTCCTCTGGGTACCTGTGCCAGGGCCTCTCCGCTCTCCCGGCCAGGAATTCCTCCCCAAAATCCCATCCATCCCTTCCCTCTGCCATTCCCTGTGTCCTGTCTCTCCATCCTTTGTCCCGTGTCCCCCTCCAGAGGGGCTGATTCTGATCCCATGTCTAGAGGCATCGCTCAGAGGTCCATGAAGAAAGATTCCCATGGTCAGGCTGTACCTTTAGAGCCAGAATGGAGCAGGCAGTGCCCTTGGAAGTCAGGCTTTGCAGGGATTGGTTTTGTAGAGTCGGATTGGTTTGGGTTGGAAGGGACCTTAAAGCCCATCCGGTGCCACTCCCTGCCCTGGGCAGGGACACCTCCCACTGTCCCAGGGTGCTCCAGCCTGACCTTGGACACTGCCAGGGATGGGAACTCCACAACCTCTCAGTTCACTGATTTCCAACAGCAGGATGCTGAATCCTGAAGGATTTGTCTGGTTCACAGGCTGGAGGCAGTTCTATAATTTAACACACTTCAAATAAAGCTTTGCTCACTGCCACTGTCTGAATCAAGGTCAGAACAGCAGGAGGAATAAATACTTCCTTGGAATGACAAAATAATGGAACCTCTTGCCTAAATATGTAAAAGAGGATAAAGAGGTTTTTCAGCGTATGAGGATTGCATTCCCTTGGTTTTTATTATATGTTAATATTTATGATTGGGTTAGTGTTCACATATGTGGGTTGATAAAAACCCGTTTGTTTCTCAGGGCTGAAGCTCTGTGTGTCAAGAGTCGTCACCAGGCGCTGCTGCACCTTTGGCAGCAGGGACTCGGTGTTTCCCTGTTCCTGCAGGAACTGAAGTGCTGCAAATGTGGAGCCAGGAGCAGGGATGGTCCTGAAGATGAGATCTCTGTGATGGCTTTTTCCTCGAGGCAGGCAAACAAAACCCATTCACTCGTGCTGCTCTTAATGGCTCCAGAGTCAGTTGTGGAAAGCAATGTTTCTTTTGAACACTGAGCTGCCTAATGAAGCAGAACAGAGGAGAGGCTTTTCAGATACATTTCTTCAAAAGCTCTGCTGGCAGCAGCTACAACAAATCCTTTTCCACTCCAATATCCACCGGGATCCTGCTNTGCCTGGAGAGGCCCCCGGAACAGAGGCTGGGCAGGGTTGAAGGAATAAAGCAGGGATTTACTAAAAGGCTTCCAAGGAGACTCCTCGGGCAGTAGCAGACCTGGATGAGGCCGGCCCAGGGTGGATCCCGGTCGGAGTTCCCCCTTTTCTGGGTCTGGCCCGTTCCCGTGGCGGTTCAGCGGCAGTCCCGGCTGCGGGCGGGGCAGTCCCGTCCTCCCCCACCGCTCTCCTCGGCTCCGCCGGCTGCGCCGCCCGGGGCTGAGGCTGCGGCCGCGCCCGCGCTTGTGGGGCCGGGAAAGGATTGTTCCGAGAGCCTGAGCTGTGAGCAGGAGAACTGCGGGCCCTTCCCGTGGAGTCCAGAGTCACAGCCGGGGCAGGCCAGGTCTGGCAATGAGCAAGCTCAAACTCGAGGCGCCACAGGACGAGGGGAAACGGCCTCGGTGCTCTGGTCTCACACGTGGCAGTGAGCCTGGTTCATCATCCAGCGTGGAGTTAAGGAGCGTGGGTAACAAATGGAGGGAATTTGGGAGCTGGAGTAGCCAGGGACCTTCCTGTGTTGCAGAAATACAACAACGACTGGTGGATAGGGAGGCTGGTGAAGGAGGGCTGCGAGATCGGCTTCATCCCGAGCCCGCTGCGCCTGGAGAACATCCGCATCCAGCAGGAGCAGAAGAGGGGCCGCTTCCACGGAGGGTGAGAGTGCCCTGACCTTTGCAAATCACTTCAAATCCTTCCTCACTCCAGGCAATATTTCCAAAGGTCACCTGCTGCTGGTTTATTGCAGGGCATTTGCAGTGTTGGATTTGGGATTCCCAGAGGAAGTAGGGCTTTGCGGAGAGCGGGCGTAGGAGATGTTGGTGATGAGAAACAAGAGATGTGTTTGACTTTAGGAAAGAGCAGTGAGGGATAATGACAGGAATTTCTGAGAGTTCTGTGTGCCCGTGGCCTTAAGTCAACTTGGTGCTCAAAGTCTCCCAGATTTTTCCCAGCTTTTCTTAGGTTGTGGTTCTTTCTTCCTTTTTTTCTTTTGGCCCAAACCAGACTTGTCAAACTTTGTAAGATCAGCTTTGCCATCCTTTATTCTTCATCTTCCAGCCTGAGGTTTTTGAGTCTCCACCCTGCCAGACCTGGAGATTGCGAATCCCTGGAAAAAGGTCTGGGAGATAAACCTGGGAAGTGCTTTCAGAATGGTTGAACAGCATCCAAATAATTTTTGACACAACTTCAGAGTCAGCCAGTGGGTCTCAAGATACAGAGAGATTACTGAGTTCAGTGAGATGCTCCTGGATTTGGATGATAAAATTCCATATTATAATGATAAAACAGTAAATTTTTAGCTTTGTTAGAGTCATTTATGTTTGTATGACCTTGTGATTCCTCATGGGACAATTCCTCCCCAAAAACCTCCCCCATTTTGGGGTGCCTGGTGTTAATGGGGCTCTTTCTGCTGCTGTAGGAAATCCAGTGGGAATTCTTCTTCAAGCCTTGGAGAGATGGTTTCTGGCACATTTCGAGCCACACCTACAGCCACAGGTAAGACAGGATTTATTTAAGGAAACCTTTGCTAATGATTCTGTTTAAAAACCCTCCATGAGAAATGCAGGCTTTCCCCTTTGCTGAGGTACTGAGACCTTTTCCAGCAGTGTTTGCATGTACAGGGGAGGAGGAGATCCATTCCCAGCCATGCAGGAGCTGCCAAGGGCTGGGAAAAAACCTTGGGAACAGTGGCAGCTGCCCCAGAATGCCCAGTTTAATGCAGATTGCCCAGTTTATTGTGTAGAATATCCAGTTTCATGCACAGATTGCCCAGTTTAATGCGCAGATTGCCCAGTTAAATGTATAGAATGTCCAGTTTCATGCACAGATTGCCCAGTTTAATGTATAAAATGCCCAGTTTCATGCACAGAATGCCCAGTTAAATGCACAGATTGCCCAGTTTGATGTATAGAATGCCCAGTGTAATGCACAAATTGCCCAGTTTAGTCAGGCCTGAGCACAGGGAGGTGCACAGAGAGAAACCAAAGTGCTTTGGCAGAGGGATTTCTGGTTGCCTGGGTGTGTTTTAACCAAATTCTCATTTGGTCTTCTAGCAAAACAGAAACAAAAAGTGGTAAGTAATGCTTTTGTTTCCGTTTTATTTCCTTCTAATTCGTAATTCCCAGGATTTCCCTATGGATGTTGTTTGATTGATGGGCTGAAGGGTTGTTTTTTCCCTCTAGACAGAACATATTCCCCCCTATGATGTCGTGCCATCAATGAGACCTGTGGTGTTGGTGGGCCCATCACTCAAAGGCTATGAGGTATGGACTGGGGTGTTTGCAATTAATTCAACTTTTATTCTCTCTGATCATCCTCAGTAATTCCATGTGTGGCTCAGTGCAACTGGTTTGTGATAATTCCAAGTGATTTAGCTTAAATAATTACCAAAATGTTCTGTAAGAGCTAAGAGTTACTTCTAACTTGTATACTGTTTTAAGCACAGTGCAAATCCATTCTTTTCAGTGCACTCATTCCTGATTAAATCAAGTAAAAAAGAGAATTTATGTCTGCTGCAAGCAGTCAAATTAATGAGCTGGACTCTGCACATGAAAAATGTTCACCAAACCAGCCTGTGCTTTGAACTTAATTAGCAGAACATTTGAAGGAGCTTCCTTGTTGTCCTCTTTTTTTCACTTTATTAATAAATTCGAATATTTTGCAAAGAAACCTTTACCCCTCCTGAAAGATTCCCGAGGTGGAAGTGGGCAGGATAACATGCCCAGATAACCAGGACAGCCTTTTTTAGGCTGCTGCAGCTCCAAGTGAGCCCTTCCCACGTGCTAAAGGAGCAGAGACTTTTAGCAGGGCAGCTTAGGGAGCTCAGCCACCTGGGAAATGCTGAACCAGGAACTAAATGAGCATAAAATCAAACACACACTTCATTAATGTTGTCAGTAATCTATAGGATATTTTATTAACCGTATTGGAGTGGTTCTTTTGGGGAGGTGGCAGCCCTGGCATAGTGCAGTGTTCTGGCATTGTTTTTATGTGAGAGTGACTGAAGGTGCAGCTCAGCAGAGCAGGCACTTCATGTTCTGCTCTCTGCCTTTTAATTTGATGGGGGAGTTTTTTGACAGGAGTAAATTCCCTCTGTGCTGCACCACAGATCAATTTACCTCTCGAGTTTGGAGGGGAGGGAGGCTGTTCGTTCATAAAAACCTCTTCAGATCTGCCACCCTGTCTCTTTTTTAAAGAAAACAACACTAAACACAACACCTTGAACATACAAATGTGTGGAAATGGCAACACAGAATATTAATTTCAATAACAAAAATACTGCATCTTACTTGGGGGAAATTATTTTGACGAGTTTTTTTCTGGCTAAATGCTGAAGGAATCAGTCGGAAGGAGAGAAATAATCTGGCAGAGAGGCCTGGGGGCTTTGATGAAGCTGCTGCCTGGCCTGGCAGATAATAATTGTCAGCCTGAGTTGTCCTGGAGAGGACAAGGAGCTGCTCAATAAATCAGATGGCAGACAGGACAGCTCTTGGGGCTGAGCATCTCAGATGGGTTCCCGTGTCCAGCAGTGGGAACATGCCATTCCCTTGCTGTTTTCCCTCTCTGAGAACAGTCCCCCAGCCTGACAGATCCCATCCCTGAAGTTTGAAGGCCGCTCCGACAAGGTTGCGTAGGAAAGCCCGAGCGGTCTGTGCGCGAACATCCCCCGTGGCTGTGCCGTGCTGTGAGGCTTTGGGAATGGTGCTGCACGCGGAGGGGGTGAGCAATGCTCTGTGCAGGTCAGGACAGAGCACACAGAGTGCCAGCTTTCACTTGGAGCAGTGAGTCGGGAAACTCCCAGGGATTTATTACTGTGGCAGGAGCACGGCACTGGGATGGTTCTGCCCATCAAGGGTGTTGATTGTTGGCTGTATCCCTGCCTTCTACTCACCTCTTTCCTTCCTTTTGGCTTCTTTCTCTCCCTGTCCATCCCCCTGCTCAATCTTCTCCCCTCTGCCAAGGTGACAGACATGATGCAGAAAGCTCTCTTTGACTTCCTGAAGCACAGGTTTGATGGGAGGTGAGAAACTCTGTCCTTCTCATGCTGCTTTGCCCATGTGTTACTAACATTTCAGTGAATTATTTGATTGTTTTTGAATGCCAGAGGGTTTCCTGCATGATCAAAGCTGATTTTCTGCCTTTGTGGCACCACTGAAGAGTGGGACACAGCTCATGTGTTACTAGGGGTGCACATGTCTGCATTTCTGCCATGGCTGGGCTAGGATTTCTTAGTTTAACACGAGAATTCTGTCTCAGTGTCTTCCCAACAGCTAAGGAAAATCAGCTCTAAAATATTCCTTATATCAGATTTTATTTTGACTGCCTTAAGTAGGCAAAAATACTGAAAAGGGTGCTTGGAAGAAGGAAATGCTGAGAAATAAAACACAGAAAAAGAATTGTAAGGAGGGCTCATCTTCAGCTGGAGCATTTCCTGGTGAGCCACAGAGGATAATTTGGATTTCCTTGCTAGGAGCACTGGCTTGGTCCGTGGCATCACCTCAGTCCTTGTGGGTGTCTGCTGCATCTTTGGGATGTTCTGCCCTTCCCAGTTAGTTCAGGATATTCCAGCTGGGAAAAGAATCTGTTCTGGTAATATAAAACACTAAGTCAGGTTTGAAATACCCAAACCATGGGCACCAGGGCAGGGAAAATGAAGTTCTGTGGAAGAGCTGGGGCAGGATTTATGGATTTTAGGAGTGAAAAGGTGGCAGTGCTGAACTGAACCCTAAACAGCTCAGAGAGAGCATTTAATGATCAACTTCTGTGCAAGGTATCTCCTCTCCTGCCCTGTCCTGGGCTGCTCAGCTCAAGTGATTTTCTGGGAGTCCCAATTCCATCAGCAGTATGGGCAGCTGGATCAGGTGGGAGTGTGAAATTTCAGCAGTGGAGAGCTCAGTGCCACCAGCAGCCTGGGACCATTGATTTTACTCTGAGCAACTCAGGAAAAAGCTGCTTCTCGGTCCTTCTGCCAACCTCTATGGCTTTGTGGCCTTTCTCCTCCCTCCCTTTTCTTTTTTCTTTCTTTCTTTCCGTCTCTTCTGCAGTTTTGGGAGAGGTCCACGTTACCAAGAAAGGAGCTGAGAGTCCAAGGAAGAGCCTTTCCAAAGGCATCAGAGAGACCCGACCCCTTCCCTGCCTCTGAATTCCCGTGGCTTTGCCAGCTCCTTCCTTTGTAACTGCAACCTCCCCTGCTGGCCAGTGAGCCAAAGACCCACAACCCGTTCATTTCTGGGTTAAACTCATTTCTGCTTTTGGCCTCTACTGTATTTTCTGGCAATGTATTTATTTATGTGTTACGCAGAAAAATAACGGCGCTTTTTTTTTAACCCTGCAGCTGAAAATTTCACTTAGAGCTGCATAAATCTTAGGTTCTGTGCAAAAGCTGCTGGTCATTCCCAGCTTGCTTTCTGTCCATTTTTTGTGTCTCCTTGGCTCATCCCAGGCCTCCTAAATGGATTTTACGTGAAGGGATTGTGTGGTGTTTGCTTTGTAACGTTTTGGCTCTTTCTAACTCACTGACAGATGAAGTAAATAAATCACCTGCCTGAAGTTAAAAAGCTGCAGAGAAGTTACACTTGAGTTCAAGCAGCCCAGAGAGCTCCACTTCCTCTTCCCCTGCTCATCCCAGCCCCTGGCACAGCTCCCTGTCAGCTGGGAGTTACTCCTGGTGTAACTCTGAGGGAAGAGGAAGTGCTGGTACACTGCAGCTCCCTTGTTCTGAGCGCCCCGAGCCTCACATTTATGGCACTGTGTAAATTCCTGCAGGAGATGAGTGAGCTGGGAGGAGAAAAGTTTATTAATGCACTAAGGAGAATAGCAGGAACTCCATCCCAGAGCTCAGGGAACAGGAAATACTCCCCAGTTACCCAGCACTTCCCTTCAGTTGTTCTTTAATGTTGCCATAACTCATCTGGAAGCGCGCCGGAGCGGGTTTGAACTGTGCTTGCCCTTTGGAATGGGCTGTGGCTGGAAATCCCACTCCTGGGTTTGTGTGTTGTGCTGTGCTCTCCTCCCAGGATATCCATAACCAGAGTGACAGCTGACATCTCCCTGGCCAAGAGGTCTGTGCTCAATAACCCCAGCAAGAGGGCGATCATTGAGCGCTCCAACACCCGGTCCAGCCTAGGTAAGGCACTGGCACAGGTGCACTTCAGGGTGTGCTTACACACAGGAGGGAAGGGACACGACTCCAGCCTTCCAGATCCTGGAATCTGAGCTGGAAGGGAGCCACAGGGTCATGGATCCAGCTCCTGGCCCTGCACAGACCCCGACAATCCCATCCTGAGCACCCCTGGGAGCGCTGTCCAAACACTCCTGGAGCTCTGGCAGCCTCGGGGCCCTGTCCATTCCCTGGGGAGCCTGGGCAGGAGCCTGGGGGCCCAGTGCCTCTGGGAGAAGAGCCTTTCCCTGAAATCCAGCCCGACCCTCCCCTGGCTCAGCTCCAGCCATTCCCAAGATCACATGAGTTCTGCAGATTTAAATATGTCTACAGCATTTTACTGCATAATCCTGAGTTGGCCTCACAGCTCCCACTCCTTCCCAGCCCTGTGCTTTTAATTTCACATCACAAGGAGCCAAGGAGCTTTCACTTGCCCAGCCAAGGAAATGTCATTCCTGACCCTGGGACCAGTTTTGTGTTTAGTGTGGAGCAGTTACAGCTGAATTTTGCTGTCTGGCTCTGAGACTTTGTCAGTCCCCTCAGTGTCAGGACTCTGGGGAACAGTGGCCTGAGGAATTTTTATTTGGACTCCATGATCTTGGAGGTCTTTTCCAGCCTTGATGGTTCTGTGATCGTGTGATTCTTTCTTGCACAAGGGTGGAAATTTGTGTGTATCACGTGCATTGCAATATCCTGCTCTCTGGGACACCATCCCAGCAACTAAGAGGAGTTGGGTTTGGTAAAAAGGAAGAACCCAGATTCCAAATCTCTGCCATCCTGAGTGACTGCTTGCACTAGAGGTACAGGTAACAGGTTACTTTATGGCAGTGCCATCGATTCACATGTGGAGGCTGTGACAGTGAGTGGGGGAGAATAGTTTTTTATGCCAGTGCTCTGGGGTTCAGTGGTTTCACCTGCTTTGTTCTCCTTTGCAGCTGAAGTGCAGAGTGAGATTGAAAGAATCTTTGAGCTGGCCAGGTCCTTACAGCTGGTTGTCCTGGATGCAGACACTATAAATCACCCTGCACAGCTTATCAAGACATCTCTGGCACCAATTATTGTCCATGTGAAGGTGTCCTCTCCAAAGGTAATTCCTCACCTTAAAATCCAGGAGGGACCTGGAGGGCAGGGTGGGAATGGGCAGTGTGGAATCTGCACCTGAAAAGGGGAAAAAGTGACATAATGTACTGCTGGTGTGCTACAGTCCATCCAGCAATCCAGATAATTCTGTATAAATATAATTTTCGTGCTTCTCTATTGTCAGAAATAACTTGGGACTTAAAGTAGGATAAAGCAAAAATGCATTTGAAATTTTTCAAGGGCTCAGACATGATCCAGAGGGAAATGTACCCAGTTCTCAGAGGGGTTATCAGAAAGGTTTGGGATATTCAAGGGCAGTATTTTATGGAGAGCTTCTGCCCTTGGTAATCCCTCAGGGTGATGTCAGGCTGAGCTTTAGGGAGATAAATGATCCTTAAACTCACCTTTTGCCCTTTCCTCCTGTCAGGTTTTGCAGCGACTGATCAAGTCCAGAGGGAAGTCACAAAGCAAACACTTGAATGTCCAGTTGGTGGCAGCTGATAAACTTGCACAATGCCCACCAGTAAGTACAGAGGAGAGGCTGAAGAATTCCTGCTCTGTGGAATTCTGATGATTCCTGCTGTGCTGATCCCTGTGCAGAGCTGGGTCCATCCATTATCACTCCCTGGTGGTGCTCACACAGCCCTGCACTCGTGAGACACAAAGTGCTGCAGACTTTCCTCCTGGTTATCTCCTGCCCCGGGTTTGTTTTGCTCTTTGGCAGGGTGACGGGGCAGGAATGACGTGGAGGGGACAACAGATCTGCTCATTAGCAAATTACATAATTTGTGGAGCTCCAGGTCCCAGAGGGACAAAGTCTGAGTTTGGAGAGGAGGCTGCAGAGGCCTCCCCTCACTGCACAGGGAGGGTGTGGAAAGGGAAAGGGGTGTGTGCAGGCATGTGAGCCCTGATCCTGATCCTGCAGGCCATCCCAGCCACTCAGCAGGGCACAGCCACTGCTCTCCCAGCTCCTGAGCAAAGATCCTGCCCCTCTCCTGGAATCCTGAATTCCTGCTTAGGGAGCAGAGGCCTGCAGGGCTCAGGGGCAGGGTTGTGGGAGAGGCTCTGCAGGGCTTTGGACAGGGCAGCTCAAACTTGCTTTTAGTTTTGAAAGCCACACCTGGTTTCTGAGACAGAGGCAGCAGAAATGGACTTGGATGTGGCTTTGTGTAGGATCTGTGTGGGATATTGGGATGGGAGTGCAGAGACCCTTCTGGGTACCAGGGCAGTGACAGCTTCTCCGGGCAGCCTGTTCTGGAGGGCTCGGCTGTGTTACATTTCTCACATGGAATTCTTTACTGAGTTGTGGTCTCTTAAAATGCTGGTGGGTTATTCCTGTGAGCCATCCAGGTCCCACTAACCCAACCAGAATTTTAACTGTCCTGGAGAACAAACTGATCCCTCTAAGGATCCCTTCCCAACTCCTGAGGGGTGTGAGCCGAGGAGCAGGAGATGCAGCTGCTCCTGTTTGAGTGGTTTCTGGTGCTTGCCCTGAGCTTGCACACAGAACAGCTCCCTGCACAGTGTCCTGTGTGAAAGGTGTTTCCTCTGGCACCTGCACACAGCCCTGGGCAGTTCCACAGCCTTTTTTTGCTCTTTATACAGTGATTTCCTCTTACTCAGCTTCACTTCGCTCACATCAGCTGAAATGGGAGATGTCGCCAGAGCAGCTGTGGCTGCCCCTGGATCCCTGGAAGTGTCCCAGGCCAGGTTGGACAGGGCTTGAAGCACCCTGGGATAGTGGGAGGTGCCCCTGCCCATGGCAGGGGGTGGATGAGATTGGTTTCTTAGGTCCCTTCCAACTCGTGGGATTCCCAGATTCCATGAAATGATCCGTGTGCAGTCGCAGCTTGTTGGGTGCATTGTGGCACTTGGATTGTCCATCCCCAGATTTACTAAACTCTGCCTCAACACCCAGTCCTGGAATTGCATTCCAGTGCTGAAGGCAACCAGGTGAGGCCCCATCTGGATCAGAAAAGCCTCTCCAAGTGTCAGAGTCCCAGGTTTCAGCCTTGAACCCATCCCTGCTCCGAGGCTGCTTCCACCCTGCCCTGCCTAGGAGCTGCTCACAAACCAGCTCAGCACTTTGCACTGGTGATGGGAAGGAAGTGATTGCTGACTTCGAGATCTCCCAGGGAGGTGACAGTCTGGCTTGGCTTGAAATTAAAGTTGGCCCATGATTTAATTAAGTAAGAGTACACTGCTAAGAGCAAAGGCACTGCTCCCTCTCTCCTGCTTAATCCCTTCCTGCTCAGATTCCTGCAAGAGGAGAATTTGGAGTGTTTGTTTAAAGGGAAGGTCCTTGCACAGGATGCAATCCTCACTCTGTTCCTTTGCTGAGTGCCAGCCATAAGGAATGAGCTGGTGCTGCATGTCTAGACACTGTAAAAATAGCTGTCTCTTTGGGCATATTTGAGCTCAGGAACTGCTTTCATTATTAATTCCTTGCTAATCTGCCCCTGAGCTGGTGTTGGGCACTGCAGGACACCAGGAATATTGCAGGGCTCCAGGAACTCCACTGCAGGAACATGACAGGGCTCAAGGAAACACAAACTGATCATCCTTAAACCCACTGCTCATAAACAGTTCATTGTGGTGGTTATTTTTTAAAACTTCTGAATTCGTGCCCATGCTAAGACAGGGTACAAACCCCTCTGGTCTATTTGACACAACCTGAAAATACCTGAAATTATACTGCAGCAGAATTAAAGTGCATTGGTTAATTAAAATATAATTAGGATGTATCTACGAGTTGAAATTCTCCCTCTCAGGTACCCAGTGGTTCTACAGCAAACCAAAAGAAATAGCAGAGGACAGTGGCCACTGATCTACTCTTCAGGAAAGGCCACTTGTATCACTAGAGAGTCACCAGGAGCTGGGAAAGCTTCCTGTGGTAACTTCTGGGCATGTAAGAAAAGCTTGCAGAGGATCTGCTTTACTCCATGCCCCTCACAAACAGGCATCTCCCTGAAAGATGATTTCCTGTGGAAACAGAACAAACCCAGCTGAGGCACGAGCAGAACTGTTGAGTGCAAGAGAAAACCTGAGCGTTTTGCTCTCTGTCATTTATTCTCCGTGTCAGAACTGGAGTCAGGGCTGCAGCTCCTCCAGGCACAGCCTGAGAGGCTCCCCAGTCCAGTGTTACTGTGCAGTGAAATACTCAAAGGGTGACAGTTGTTAAAGAGTCCTAAATCCAGTTTAATTCTTTATTTAAGAAAACATGTTACACTCCCAAGTGTTTAATTCCAATCTTTCCCGAAGCAGAGTATATGTAAGCAAACCACATTGTTTTATTTTCTAATTTAACTGTGTTTTAATTGATAACTTCTTCCACAAGAGAGTGATAGACTGGAATGTGTGGTGCATTGACATGTGGGTGAATATCGAAAGATTAAAAGCAGTAAATAAAGAGAGGAGCAAAAGAAGAGCAGTAAACACTGAACTGGACCAAGGGATGCAGTGTTAGGAATATTCTGATTAGATAGAAATTCCTCCTTGCAGGCAGAGGAGGAAACTTTTCTCTGCCGTGCTGAGAAGAGACAATAAATTAAAAAAAANCTTTATTATTTTAAATCTTTGTCTGCAAGCTGTAAAAACAGGTGGAAGAGAGCAGCCTGTGGTTGGTGTTGGTTGCCCTTTACACCCACAGCAACTGCACTTATTTTCCATTTCCTGTGCTGTTCTCACAGTATTTTGCAAAGTTAAGATTAGAGATGAGATAGGAAGTTGAAAATAGGGTTGTGTTTCTCTCGAGGGGCTCTGCTGGTTCTGGCAGGTTGGAGGACAGGCAGGGATGGAGGTGGTTACAGCCAGCACATGGAGGAGGTGTCTGGAGAATTCCCTGAGGCAGGAATGCTGCTGCCTTCACTGCTGTGGGAATGGTTTAGGGGCATCAGCACTGGAAAGAAATTGAAGAGTTTTGTGCCTGGGAGCAAAACAGGGCTCATGCAACACCCAGGGGCCCAGGGACAGTGTCCGGTGTCTCCTGAGGGCTTTGGCTCTTGGTCACCTTCTAAACCCACTTGTACCAGTTTCTTTTCCAGCCGTGGAATCATGGAATGGTTTGAGATGGGCGGGACCTCATCCAGTCCCACCCCGTGCCATGGGCAGGGACACCTTCCACTACCCCAGGGTGCTCCAAGCCCCGTCCAACCTGAGCTTCCAGGGATCCAGGGGCAGCCACAGCTGCTCTGGGCACCTGTGCCAGGCTCTGACCTCCCTCCCAGCCAGGAATTCCTTCCCAATATCCCACCCAGCCCTGCTGGGTTTCAGTCAGTCCATGCCCCCCGGCACTCCGTGCTGGTACAAGAGGCCCCTCTCCATGTCTGCATTGCCTCGCACTCCCCTGCTCTGATTCCTGCTCGTTGAGCAAGCCCAAGGCTCAGGGTGACAAGCAGAGTTTGCCAGCTCTGTGTCCCTGTGTCACACAGCCGTGACTGCCCTGTGTCCCTGTGTCCTTGTGTCACACAGCCATGAGTGCCCTGTGTCCCCTGTGTCCCCCATGTCACAGGGCCATGAGTGCCCTGTGTCCCCTGTGTCCCCCATGTCACAGGGTCATGAGTGCCCTGTGTCCCTGTGTCACACAGCCATGAGTGCCCTG
>WAAG01072671.1:64112-131395 GCA_013390105.1 Tichodroma muraria
GGTCATGAGTGCCCTGTGTCCCCTGTGTCACACAGCCATGAGTGCCCTGTGTCCCCTGTGTCCCCGTGTCACAGGGTCATGAGTGCCCTGTGTCCCCTGTGTCCCCCGTGTCACAGGTCATGAGTGCCCTGTGTCCCCTGTGTCACACAGCCATGAGTGCCCTGTGTCCCCTGTGTCCCCGTGTCACAGGTCATGAGTGCCCTGTGTCCCCCTGTGTCACACGGCCGTGACTGCCCTGTGTCCCTGTGCCCAGGACATGTTTGACGTGATCCTGGACGAGAACCAGCTGGAGGACGCCTGCGAGCACCTGGCCGAGTACCTGGAGGCCTACTGGAGAGCCACGCACACGTCCAGCGCCACGCCCATGACCCCCCTGCTGGGCAGGAGCCTGGGGCCCAGCGCGCTGTCCCCGTACCCCGCCGCCATCTCCGGCCTGCAGGTAGGGAGGGCCCTGGGGGGCGCAGGCGGTGCGGGGCAGGCGGGTCTGCTCGGGCTGCCGGGGCTGTGCTGACGCCGGCACCCGCTCGGTGAGGCGCTGCTCCCTCTCCGGCCGCTGCCGGCACCGGCACCGGCACCGGCTCGGGGTGCAGCCGGCGAGGAAGCAGCTCCTCAGCCCAGTGCTGAAGACTGGGAACGCTCTGCCTTTAGTGGGAAGTAACATAACCGTCGGTTTCCTAGCCAGGAGTCAGCTCTGTTATGATCCCTTTTATTCTGCCCTCGTACCTTCACCAAACATTGGCTTTTTGGGTGGAAAAGCTTGTTCTTTGAGTGTGAATAAAAGACGTTATTTTTTTACCCGTTGAAAAAAATTGTGACCCTTTTTTTCCACAGGGATAGCTCAGACTCGGCTGAACTTTGACACTTCAATCGTGGCATGTAAATAGTCCTTAATGAGAAGTACGTGCTTTATTAAGTTTGAAACCAGAAATGTTTGGGGCTAATAACTGGGAATGCTTGAGGGGCTCAGGTTTGCAGGGAGCTTTAAATCCTGCGAGTTTTATCAGTGTGTGTGGGACTCCAGGAGTGTCACTTGCTAATGTACGTCAGAAATAGAACTGAACAAATGACATTTAATGAATAATTCACCTGACGAATGTAACGTCTGCTCTGCTTGTGGAGTGTCTGGAAGCAGGTAACAGTTTTGGAGGAAATGACTGTTGTTTGGTGTTCTCAGTTAACATCCAGCTGGTTTTGCTGTGAGTGAGCTGCACTTCCCTGAAGGTGCTTAATTCCTGCACTCACCTTTCTAAAGCCCTGCTTGGTTTTATTGGGACCAGCAAGTCACTGTCTCCTGAGTGGCTGAATGCACAAGCACTGTTCTGTTACTAATAATAACATGCACATGTAAACTGTTGTTTCCATTTTCCACTTGCCTTAAAATTTCAGTTTTCCATCCCTTCATGCCAATAAAATACCATCTGCAGAACTTTCACCTCTTCAGTTTCATTTTGAGAACTGGGTGTATCCACAGAATTTTTTTCAGGCATTTATTTCTCTCTGATCAATGGACACCAGCAATAACTGTGAAATGTTGCTCCATTTACTTAGGGAAAACTCACACTGAAGATGAAAATCACCCCTGTGCAGTGGGCTGGCTGAAGGTATGCATCACTTAATCCCCACTTCACCCGAATTCCAAAGGGTTTCGGTGGGATCAATGGTGCTGGTGCTCTGCAGAGGGGTAAATTTCTCCCGGAGTGATCGATGCCCAGCCAGAGGCTGCAGGTTTTCCGTGCCAGGAGGGTTCAGGCCCTGGTGTTTTCCATGGCTACCTCACAGTAAGGACTTCCACCATCCCTCTTATCCACGAGGAGGTTTTATAGCCATTCAAACCTTTGAAGGATTTGCGTCAGCTTTCGCTGGGATGATGTGTGTGGTAATTAAAAGGCACTCAGGCTAATTAAACTAGCAAAGGTGCTTGTGATACAGGAAGATTTTATATTCCTTATGCCCTTGGTACCTGGGGGACCGAAAAGCAAAAGCCCAAAGGCTCATGTAGCAGTGAGCCTGATACAGGTGTGCTGGGACAGGCTGTCCCTGCTTCACCAAATCCAGATTTGGGAGACTCCCATTTTTACCTGGCTGTGGCCTGGACTTTGGCTTACTGAGAACTGAAAGTTCTGACTGAACTCCTGACTCATGGAGGTCACGGGGGTCACGTTCTGTGGCACAGATCCAGAGCAGTCAGACAGGGCACAGCTGGCAGTGCTGGGTCTGCCACACCTGATCCTTGGGAATTGCCTTCCTTAAAGGAAGAGCTCGATGCTGAGCTGAGGGGGAAGAGAATTTGATCTGTGCGTAGAAAAATATGTATTGCTCTGGGAAGCTGTGGCTGCCCCATCCCTGGAAGTGTCCCAGGCCAGGCTGGACGGGGCTTGGAGCAGCCTGGAGTAGTGAAAGGTGTCCCTGCCCCTGGCAGGGGAAGGAATTAGGTGATCCTTAATTTCCCTTCCAACCCAAACCATCCTGGGATTCTCTAACTCGGTGGAAGCAGTCGCTTGCCTCTGTGACTGGTTAGCTCTAAACCCAGTCTAGCCTAACTTCAGTGCATGGACTCAAATCCTATAGCTCAGGGTTTGGGGAGATGTGTTCCTTAGGCTCCAGGGGATTGGGGTTTCCAGTCCATTCCCGCGGGAAGTCATTCCAGTCGCACAGCAGGATCAAAAGGTACCTGGGCCATCAGACCCACGTGGAACCACCCCAGGTGTGTCCCATGACCCCGGGAGCTCAGCAGCAGCACTGGCGTGAGCACACGGCCCAGGGGAGCGGGAAGGTTTCAGGAAAGCAGCAGGATGCAGCCCGAGAGGTGAATTACCACGGGGAAGGCAGAGGGGTGGGCACAGAGTTGAAGCTACGGTTGATGAGGGGATTATACATCCAAACTGCATTGGGGTCAGATAAACACAAGGATAATTCATCATGGAATACGGAACCCCGGAATGGTTTGGGTTGGACAGGTCCTTAAAACCCATCCGTGGGCAGGGGCATCTTCCACCATCCCAGGGTGCTCCAAGCCCCAGTGTCCAGCCTGGCCTTGGGCACTGCCAGGGATCCGGGGGCAGCCACAGCTGTGCCAGGGCATCCCTGCCCTCCCAGCCAGGAATTCCTTCCCAATATCCCATCCAGCCCTGCCCTCTGGCAGTGGAAGCCATTCCCTGGGTCCTGTCCCCCCATCCCTTGTCCCCAGTCCCTCTCCAGCTCTCCTGGAGCCCCTCCAGGCCCTGCAAGGGGCTCTGAGCTCTCCCTGGGTCCTTCCCTTCTCCAGGTGAACATTCCCAGCTCTCCCAGCCTGCCTTTAATTTCTGGAGCACTCTGCCATAATCCCCACTGAAACCCGGTGCTCTGAGGAGAATTGGGGATCCTCTGGCTGGAGTTCTCCCCAGTGTCCGGGGTGAGGTTGCAGAGGGAGCCCTCGCTCAGGGCCCCTCTCCAGGAGTGTCCCTGGCAGCACCAGCCTGGAGCTGTAACCACACACCCCCTGCTCCATCCCTATCCCAGCCAGACCAGCCTGGGATATGAATTATTCAGGAAAACAAGTTGCCAGGCAGAGGCTGTAGCAGCAGGAGGAAGGTTTTATATCCCAGAGAGCAGGGGCTGGAGTTTCAGCACAGAGTTTGTCCTGAGAGATGGGTGCTGATACTCCTGAGAGGTTTAATGTGTGCTGGAAGCAAAAGAAATACTTGTTTTAGGCTATTTCTTCATTGTGCCGTTAACTGGCAAAAAAATAGGAACCGATTTTGTTCATGTGACAAATGATGGGCATTGTCATTATGGGAACGTCAGGAGAGCAAAGGCTTCTAATTAATAAATGATCTTCGGAAGGGATTTTCTGTCAACATATTTAAATACTACGTTCCAGTTGAAAGAATTTATTATCCGATGATTTTAGCCTCCCCTTGGCTGCCTGCTGAGCAGCCCATCCTTGCTTTGGTCATAGGAAGGGTTTTAAATAAGGCTCAGAGCTGCACCTTTCAAAAAACCCAGACAAACATCTTCAGATGTTTTTCCAAAAGCACAGGAGGCTTAGACATTCCCTAAGCAGAGTAGCAGCGTGAATGTTCTGTTCCTGATCAGAGAAAAGTGATAAATGCTGACTACATCAGCTCACTTTTCATGCTCGATGTAATACTCAGCAGGGCGAGCTTCCCGCTCCAGGAACCAGAGCTGGCCCGCTCCCGGCCCTGCAGCAGCCAGGCTCTGCTGGAAAATGAGCCGCGCGGGGCTGCTGGAAGGGCCGGGCCGGGCCGGGCCGGGCCGGGCCGGGAGCAGCGGGGGCGCGGGCATTAACGCTGGCGTTGTTTGGCCCCCGCAGAGCCAGCGCGGGAGGCACGGCGCCCACTCGGCGGAGAACTCTCCCATGGAGCGCCGCAGCCTCGTCGCCTCCGACGAGAATTACCACAACGAGAGGGCTCGGAAGAGCAGGAACCGCTTGTCTTCCAGTTCCCAGCACGGCCGAGACCACTATCCCCTCGTGGAAGAGGAATACTCCGACCCCTACCAGGACTCGTACAAACCGCACCGGAACCGCGGCTCCCCCGGCGGATACGGCCACGACTCGCGGCACCGGCTCTGAGCGCGGCGCCTGGGGAAGACCAGGATCCATCCCTTGATACCTTGCCACAGCGTAGCTAGAAATAACAATTAGATCACGTTAATTTGGCAGGTGTGACGGTGACGCTGCAGTTGCACTCTGCTGTCATTGGTGTTTAATTAGGGGGCAGCAAAACCCAGCCCGGCCCTTCCGTTTCTGCCCGATCGTATAGGTTGTTTTTGGGGTTATTTTTGGGTTTAATACAGCATTTGCATTTATAGCCATATTTTTTTCTTGTCCTTAGGTATTAGACACATCCGTTTGTAATTTTGGGTACTTATCGAGGCACTTATAAAATAATTTCCTGTGCTGGAAATTCCAAATGACCAGTTCCAGTTGGAACCAATTTATAAACCAATTCCTGTTGGAATTTGGGTGAATTGACTGGAAAGTCGACGTGAGCATGTTGGGAAAAAATAAAAAAAAGAAAAATCTGAAAATTACAAACCACTGAAAGTCAGCAAGTCAGCTCCAGTATTTGTTTGCTGGGAGCTCAATTTCCATTTTAGGTTAGAATAAAAGGATTTATTCTAACGATTTCTTTCCAGAGCGGCTTTTTCAGACGAACCAAATGTAAACTCTCGAGAGTGCCAAATATCCCAAATTATTGCAGCAGTTACAAGACACTTTCCAGTTTGAAATTATTTTTAGACCTGGCATGAATGTTGCAGCCAAGGGATTCTTGAGTTCAGCCAGTCCTGGCAGTTTTGTCAGGACCTGCAGGGAGGAACTGCGACAGGAGACGGGAAATAGGGACAGGGAAAGGAACAAACTCCGTCGTTTTTGTGCTTGGGGGTTGGGAATAGTCTTTTTTTTTCCCACTCTCTTACCTGAATACAGCTAGAAGTCCCAAAATGGAACAGGAGTATAGAGACATCAGATTTTTCTCCCATTATTATCCTGCTTTTTAAATGGAAAACAATCCCCTCCTCTGACCCCGTGTGTAGAGTTCCCCGAGCAGCTGCCCACGTGTTCCATCTTCCCAAGTCCACCTCTGAATGTCTGCCAATTCCAGCGGCGCACAAGAACTCTCCAGAAGATCCATTCCAGCCATGAAATCCAAGGGGAGGGAGTGGGCTCGAGCAGTGACGAACATTTCAAACAACGTCTCGGTCAGAATTGCAATAAAAAGGGAATATCAGACAAAAATCTGCTCCCAGGGAAGTCGCAGAGCTGATTCCAAGCTTTGGATTCCAAGAGCTATGATAAATCCTTGGAGATATTGCTGCCTTACTTCCTACCAATCATTTCTTTCACCTACTGAGTCTTGAGTTCCTTCCAAGAGATGAATTTCTGTGGTTGGACCTTGTGTTCTACACCGTCAGTGAAGCCTTAGATCCCATGGGATTGAAAATTGACCCCCATTGCCCATTTTGTACAACCACTGACATCTTCCAGCTGAGCCTCCCGAAATTCCCCACCGCACACGTTCCCTGGAATTGACACAATAATGCTGAACGTGCATTTGTTTGGGCAGGTTCATGTCACAGCTATTTTTTTTTCCCCCCCAAAATAAGGATCATTAACTTTTTTATTTGCTTGTTTTCCTCCCAAAGCCTGCTGAACCCAGGCTTTGAAAGCATGTAGCACTAAAGGAATTTCTGGAATATTCTGGTTTCTTCTACTTCCTGGACCAGTTGGCAAAGACCACTGGTGTTTCCAGCATCCTGGAGTCTGATTATCCTCTTGAAGTTACTGGGAAAAGCAATCCATGTCATTTGTGGGACCCCCAAACCCACGCCCATCTGCAGCAGCATTAAAAGGTGGCAGACACCTGATTAATGAATCATTTTAATGACCCCACTGCCTAACAGGCAGCTCCAGCACCACTGGGTGATCCCAATGGGCAGTAACCAAGGGAAATATGGAAATCTGTGCGTGCACTGGAGTCCCAGAGTTCTGCATGGATCTGCCAGGCCCGATCCTGCCCGATTCCCTCCGGCTGCAGCTCTGGAGGAGCTCTGAGGCTGAGGGAACGTGGCAGGACCTGGCCTGGGACCGGCAGCTCCTCTGGGATTTTGTGCTGCAGCACAGTGGAGCACCCTCCAGGAGGTTTTCCAGCCCCTTTTCCATGTACAGCACGCAGCCCTGCATGAGAAAGGAGGCCTTAGGCGACCCCTTCTTCTCTGAGCTTTCCTTGTTCCTGCGTTGAAGTCCTGATTGCAGGGGAGCTGTAGAACCCTGGGCAGCAGCTGCTTCTCTTTACTCCGCACTAGTTAGGGATCAGCTCATCATCTGCTTGAGGAGATTTGCATATTTGCATATTTGCAGTCAGTAGATTTCCTAGAGCCTTTCGGAGCCTTGTTTTAAGTCTTCCATGTCACCCCAGGCCAGGGAAGGATCCCCAGGCACCACACGTCTGCACAGTCCATTACCTGAGCATCTCAAGTGCCAAAACCACTTGGGTTTGACAAAAACAGACTTGTGAGGGAAGCCTGAGGTCCTGTATTCCATGGGGTTAAGCTGCCTTGACTCCTGAGTGTCCTGAGTTTCTCCAGAGCCCATGCCATTGTAATAAAAGGAACCGGGGGCCCTGCGGGTCTCCCTCCTTGTGGGGTGTTTAATTCTTTGAAAAGAGATGTTATTTAATTACAAATACACAGACCATGCTGGGAGACTCTTCGTTTATTGCAGATACTATGGGCAGTCTTTGTTTGGAAAAGGGATTTCTGTTCAGGACACAGTAAGGAGTGAAAGCTGTGCTGGGATCAGGACTGGTAATTCCTGGTGGGATTCCAGCGCTGCGGAGCAGCTCTGTTCCGGTTTAGTTGAAATTGTGGAGTTCATGTGTTCCTGACTGAAGCAGTCCAGCCTCATTCTCCAGTCCTCACATCATTTCTTGTTATTAAAATTAGACTCAAGACCAGAGTTCTGTTCTGAGCTCTGGCAGGGACAGAGGGTTTAGAAATGGTTATAAAATTGGGATTTTTTTAAAGTTTTGTTGTTATCCGAGTTTCTCATCTGGACACTTTGGGATTAACAAGGATTTAACCAATCAAGGTGATAACAATAATCTCTAAAGAGAAAATCCAGCGCATTCTTATGTTTGGGAATCAATTATTTTAATTGTTAACCTTTGAATTTCAAATATTTTCTCCCTGGAGTTGTATTTAACATGTACAAATTCTTTTCCTGATGCCAAACATTTCTCCTATGGGATGTGCAACTCACAGCTGCTGATATTTGTAACTTCAGTTTGATGCCAAATCTTCTGAATTCAGTTTGTTCTCAGCACCACAGAATTCCCTGGAGCATCCAGACTCTCCTGTCTTTACTGACTTCACCATTCTAAAATAATGGTGTTATTCCTGTTGTTCACAGCACGCTGATTTGGGTAAGTCAGGGGTTCTGACACTCCTTTTTTCTTTAATAATCTATTAAATGTGTCCTCTGCTGTATTTTCTTTCACAAGTTCAGTACTTCTGAAACTTGTCCTTGATCCCGCATTCCTGATTTTTTTAAGGCAAAACAACTGGAGACTACACATGACAAAATCAGATGCATATTTTATAAAATGCCATTTATACAAACCTGGGTTTGCTCCTAAAAATGTACATTTTAAACTCAAGTTCTGTGACCCCTGTTGGTGCCAATCCAGGTTTGGATCCACAGGATTCTGCTGCCACGTATTTTGTTGGAGTTGCCTCTCATTCCCTCAAATATTAGTCCTACAAAGGCTGCAGGACCCTGTAATGCTTAACTCTGGGGAAATGGAGTTAAAATGATCCTAAAAGAAAGTGTGGTGTCATTTTAAGAGGCATTTGGATAACCTTGGTGAGGTTGTTACCAAGCCCAGTTTATTTTATGCAGAAAAATAAAGGCATATCTTTAAAAAAAAAAAGGAAATTTTAATAAAGTTGTAAAATATGTGTAAGGAATTAACTCAGAGAAAGAGGTGAAAATGCTACTTAGGAGTGAAATTTCAGATTTCTTTCATTGTGTGTGGAATCCACTCAAGAGGTCAGGAGAAATATTGTGATTAAATCCATCCAGAGGATCTGGGGAGGAGGTGGAAACCATTTCAAGCGTTAATGGGTGTCCTTTGAAACTGGGAGCAGCCTTGGCTTGGCCTCAGGATGATTTATGGACCTGCCTCGGGAATTTGGGAAAGCCAATTCCTTGGCAGTGACACCAACTCCTGTCTTGTCCAAGAGCAAGGTCTGCCCAGGAATGGCACGTCCTGATCATCCCCTGCCTTACCAATATTGCCTGAAAACCCAGCTGTAATGAACTGTGACATCCCCTGTTAAATCTGCTCTGCAGCAGAGAGTCCACAGAGCTCAAAATTCTCTCTTGTGCCAACGGTGTGAAAACAGAGCAAGGGGAAAGAAGCACATTTGTAATAGCACAAATTTACAGTAATTCCACTCCTGCATCCGGCATCGTGTTTTTGGAACCAAGGGGGAGATTTCTGATCCGGCATCAGTGGATTTATTGCATTTTTGATCTGTTTACTCGCTGCCTGATACTTCAGCAGTTGATTTTGGCATTTTGCACATGGGATTGATTTTTCAATAACTTGTATCCCTTCCATATTAATTCATTAATGACAGCAAAAAGAACTTTTTCAAATCACAAAGCCCGCTGCATCCATTTCTGCCGATTTCCTCCTGGAAGCTGAAATCACGTTAATAACTTTAATTTTGGCCAACGTGTAGATCTGGGATGTGACTGGTGAATCCACCAGGAGCCCAAGGTCGGGAATGAAACGCTCCCAGGAGTTGTTTGTGGGGATACAGAGCTTGGAGGTGGGGAAGAGTCACGGCACCCAAAATTCCCAAGAGCTGCAGACCTGAAGGGAGGTGAGGTTAAGGAAGGTGCGCGTGGGCCCAGGTGTGTTTGGGATTGGGACACGCCCGATCCATTCCCTCCTGGTGCAGCCAGGGAGAGTCAGGCCAGCAGAATGCAGATTGTGTGTGACCAGAGCGGGGAGAATGTTGGGATCGGCCATTCCAACTGCAAACTCCAGACCTTGGGCTTCTCAGATCCCAGAAAATCTCTGTTTCTCAGCCAGACTGGTTCCCAGGCAGAGCCTGGCAGTGCTGCCTCACTGGGAGCCAGTTCAGAGCCACCCTGGTGAAGACATTACTGCCTTTACTGGGACAGAGCCACCCCAAATTTGTGTTTTCTGCTGATTTTCCCTTTGTTTTGCCCTCTAGACCCTGTGTGTGTAGCACCCGACCAGGCATGTGGGTACCATATACTATGCAATGTGTACAGTGGTGCATGCTCTGCTCTCCCTCTGCTTTTAGTGGCTTTCAAAGAAAACGACAAAAATTGGGAAAAAAAAAAAAGAAAAAAAAAAAAGAAAGGGAAAAAAAAAAAAGTGGTGTTATTTTTGTGACCAGGATCATGCAGACTGCATGCCCATAGTATCCTCATTTCTATGGATTCGTTTTCTGGAATTTAGATGTACAAAGATGAACTGCATTACAATAACTTTTCTACAATAAATGAACAAAACTACCAAGCGTTTAAAAGTCTGTCCAGTCTCTTTGTGTCCTGCACTAAGATTGGGAGAATGCCTGGGAGAGTCAGGAGAAACCCGGAGTCCTGTGGCATTTTTGTTGTTTGCCAGTATTTTTTTGGCAGCAGCCTCACGTGTTACATTTTTAGGAAAATTTAATGAGGTTCTGAAGAAGGAGATGCATCTGCTCTGCGAAATAAATGATGCTTATTTTTGTAATGAGATTAAATAGCTGCGACCCAGAAGTACAAAAATACAGATAACTCCTGCTGATCCAGCAGGAAATGAGGTCCCTGCAGCCAACTGCTCCTTTGAAGGATTCTCGGGAATGTTCAGGGGTTTGGTCCTCGGTGGGATCTCCCACTTGGTTAGAATTGGTTCCTAGGCAGGAACAAGGGGCAGAATGATGGGAGAGATTAAGGATTGGATAATTAAAAGGTAATTAATAGTTTTATCACAGAACGGTGAAGGTTGGAAAAGATCTCCAAGGCCATCGAGCGCAGCTGTGACTGATCCCCGCCTTGTCACCAGCCCAGAGCCCTCGGTGCCACCTCCAGCCATTTATGGTACCTTGGAAAACTCCAAGCTTTGGAAGATGCTGCCTCGGGCAGAGAGTTCCAGCCTCTCTTCCCAAAAATGAGTAACAGGAGCCAGCAGCCTCCCAGAGATGCAGTGAGCACGCAACCCCTGCCTCGGAGGGACAGGAGCACATTGGCCAGGTGAGCTGCACGGTGCATTCACACCCCGCAGGCAGGCCCTTAAAATTCTGTTTCTTGGCTGTGTGTTCAAAATCAGATCTCAACACGTGAGTTTTCATCTAAGCCGTTAATGAAAAGCAGAAGGATTTTCAAATAAATATAACTGAGGAAAAAAAAAAAAAAAGAAAAGCCTTTTGTGTGTTTCCATATGATCCTAGGGGTTAAAATTTCTTAAGCTGCTTAAGTTGTCTGTGTCCTGGGGAAGGGGCTGGAGCCCCAGGAGTCGCTGAGGGAGCTGGGAAGGGGCTGAGAATTCCTGAGGGAGCTGGGAAGGGGCTGGAGAATTCCTGAGGGAGCTGGGAAGGGGCTGGGGAATTCCTGAGGGAGCTGGGAAAGGGCTGGAGAATTCCTGAGGGAGCTGGGAAGGGGCTCAGGCTGGAGCAAAGGAGGATCCCGAGGGATCTTTTCCCTCTCTGGAATTGCCTGGCAGGAGGGGCAGCCGGGGGGGTCGGGCTCTGCTCCCAGGGACCAGGGCCAGGAGCAGAGGGAACGGCCTCGGGCTGGGCCGGGGCAGCTCAGGGGGGATGTGGGGGAAATTCCTTCCTGGAAAAGGTGCTCAGGTGGAGTCCCCATCCCCGCAGGGATTCCAGAGTGGATGTGGCACTGGGGACACGGGGCAGTGCTGGGAATGGTTGGACTCAGGTTATCTCGGAGGTCAGATATCTCACACTTTCCAACCTAAGCCATTCCATATTCCCGCTGGTTGGGTTTTTGTTTTTTTCCTGCACAGAAGTTTCCGTGGTGAATTCCTTCCGTCGGCATCCGAGGCACTTCCCCAGCTCGGACTCCCTGCCCCTGTCTGTGTTACAGCTGCCTGGAACAAAACGTACGCGACCCGAAAGAGCCCTCCCAGCTTTCCAGGAGGGAATTTCGAGGCTGTACCCAGCCCTGCCCACTGGAATGCTTTCCTAGAAAGATCCCAGCAACGCTGGGAAGCTCAGCTTAGCCCGTAAAAACCAGCAGTACGATCCAGGTTCAACCGGGCTGCCATAGGAAAAAAACCAAACTAATGACAGGGCGCGGGGGAAACTCAGAGGTTTTTATTTAAATAATCAGAATAAATGGTTTAATTGAACTTTGGTAGCTCTCCCGCAGCAGCCACCGAGCCCTGCCCTGAGCACAGAAAAGAACCCCGAGTGCTTCTGAAATTCCAAGCTGAGGACCGGCAGAAAGGGGGATAATTGACAGCTAATGAATAATTAATGCCACTGCAGGCTGGATGCTGAATTTGTGGAATGTTTTACACCGGAGGAGCTGCTTCTTTTCCCTTCGGGTTACCCGTGGTGCTAGAACCCACAGCTGTGACACCGGGATGGACTGGCACAGTGGATTATCAGGATATTTCTCTTCTTAAACTGTTCAGGGCCATAAATTCCCCTCCAGAGCAACAAGAAACACAGAAGTCTCTGGACACAGAAAATTGGAGATTACTCTGGCCTTGCTGCTTTTGTTCCGGACCAGCAGGGAAAATCAAATGCAAGAAGCTGCTGTGGAAATAAAAGCTGCTTGAAGGAGAGATGAAAAACTTTTGGAATAAGGAGATTTCATGTCCCGTCCCTGGAAGTGTCCAAGGCCAGGCTGGATGGGGCTTGGAGCACCCTGGGACAGTGGAAAGTGTCCCCGCCCATGGCAGGGCTGGAATTAGGGGTCAGGACAGGACAGGTGAGAGGGCAAATCCCCCAAGTCTTGTCCCAGGCACTAACACAGCTGTGCACAACCTAATTATTGCCTGGGATTTTCAAATCCCTGTGGGTTTGAACTCAGGGGAGGGTTTGGACAGGGAAATTTATTTCAGAGAAGAAAAGGTTCTGGGCAGATCTTAGAGCCCGTTCCAGTGCCAAATGTGCCCTTATGCAAACTCACCCCCAGTTACTGGGGAAGCAACTTCACCCGCGTTATTCCAAGTTTTCCTCAGAGCACCAAGTTCTAGTAGGGCAAAGTGAACGCAGTTTCTTCATAAACTGCAGCCAGGCCGGGAAGGCTGGGGGTGCTCACCTAGAGAAGAGAAGGCTCCGGGGAGACCTCAGAGCCCCTTGCAGGGCCTGAAGGGGCTCCAGAAGAGCTGGAGAGGGCCTGGGGAGAAAGGCACGGAGGGACAGGACATGGAGGAACGGTTTAAACCTGAAGGGAGGGGGTGATTTCGATGCGGTACCGGGGAGAAATCCCTGGCGGTGAGAGCGGTGCCGGGCCGGGAGCAGCTGTGAAGCGGGAGATGCCCGTGGCAGAGGGGGGCGGCCGGGATGGAGTCGGGGCTCCCTCACACCCACAGCNCGGGCCCTGAGCGCCCGCGGCCCCGCAGAGCCGCGGCCGGCGAGGCCCGGAGCGCCCGGCCGAGGATGGGGATCCTCTTCACCAGGATATGGAGGCTCTTCAACCACCAGGGTGAGGCCCGGGGGGACCGGGGGCGAGCCGGGAGGGACCCGCACCCGCTCCGGGGCGACCGCACGGGCTCCTGGAAGTCGGGGCTTTAACCTTTTTTCCCCCTTCTTTCAACTACTGGAATGCTCATTTCCTGCCAGCCGCCTGTTAAATTATTAACGTGTGCCAGAGGAGCACGGCCGTGGCGCGGCGTGGCGGGTGGGTTCGTCTTGCTGTGGGCAGAGTGTGAGTTTGAGTGGCAAACCTCGGTATCTGGGAGTAAATGTTATTTATAGCTTCAGCTGTGGCTGCCCCTGGATCCTTGGAAGTGTCCCAGGCCAAGCTGGACATTGGGGCTTGCAGCACCCCGGGGTAGTGAAGGTGTCCCTGCCCATGGCAGGGGGGTGGCACTGGATGATCCTTAATTTCTCCTCCAACCCGAACCATTCTGGGATTTTTAACACCTGTCTCCTTACAGCAAGGTGTTCATGAGAGTTGTAACTTTAACTACAGGACACCTGCTGATGCTCTTTCCATGTTTCTTAAGTCCTTGGAATTAGATTTTGAGTGAACCTCAGTACTCTCACACCTGCTCGTTGAATGTCCCAGTTATGTCCCCGTTAATGCGTAGTGCAAATACAACAAAATATTTTTGTCTTGTAGCATCCAGCCCCACCTCAGACCTTCTGTTCCAACTGATTTCCTAACATCCTATGCTGGCAGCATCCCACCTGAAACAAAAGTTCCTAGTTATGTGGGGTCAGGTAAGCAGACACTTTTACAATATTGTGCAGTTATGCAAAATTACTAAAGCTGGAATTTGTATTGGATGGCATAAAAGACGACTCTGCAAAACCACACAATATTGATAAAATCAATATTTACCCCTACTTACCTGACCCCTGTCCCCTCCCTCTCCTCTGGCATAAACCAGTGTGAGTGTAGTTTGCTGGCAGGGTGAGCTCAGTGTCTGAAGCTTGGGCATGTTTTTAATGGCTTTTTGTTGCCCTTGAGGAACACGGGGAAGGAGGGGAGAAATCCCCTTCTCGCCAAGCTTTGACTTGACTGGTGCTGCTTGGTTGTGCAAGTGGAAGTTGTGTAACAGAGCTGAGAGCTGGCTGTGCTCACCCCAACTGGAAATCATAAATTGGGCTGTGCTCAGTGCCACCAGCTGTAGAGTTCCCAGTCACTCTTGTGATGCGCAGGAGAGGAGGTGCTGAAGGGAAGCAAGAATTGATTGGGGCGTTGAGCTCCAAAATGTCGGAGGTGGGTTGTGGAGCACCTGGTGACTTGTCCAAGACCAAACTGGGTGATGTGTCCTGTGAAGTGTTCGAGGGCACATCTGTTCCCCAGGAGGAAGGGAGGGCACTGGGGGCACAGGGATCACGCTGCAAACCAGCCTGGTTGGGGTTTTACCCGTTCTTTGCACAGACATCAAGATATTTCCTGGATGAAAGGAAAGTGGAGTTGAGAGCTGCTGTGGCTGGGGGGATGGAGTTCGATACAGGCTGCAAAACCCTGCAGGAGCTTGGGAGAGGATCCCAGAGTGACACTGGCAGTCAGAGATGGGAAACATCCTTCTGAAACCTCTCAGGAACGGTTCCTGTGGAGGGGGAGAAATTGTCAGAGCAGCACCTGCCCACACAAACTTTCCGGGCTGGCCCACGAACACACCTGGCCACGGCACCTGGAGCTGGGCACTGTTGGCTCAGGAAACCAGTGGCAAACGTGGCACTAACCTTGATCCGGACCCAGCAGCTGTGACTTACCAGTGCTGTTTTCATTGCAGAGCACAAAGTGATCATTGTGGGCCTGGACAATGCAGGGAAAACGACCATTCTGTACCAGTTGTAAGTAGGACCTGCGGGGACGTTGGGGGCGTTTCCAGGTGTGCTCCGTGGCCCTGGTGGTTTTACTCGGAGCTCTCCGGGTGGCAGCGGGCGGCTGGAGTTTGGGAAGGGCTCTGCTCTGCCTGCTGGATGAATGAGGTTTTGTTCAGAGGGTTTTGGATCGCATCACCTGCTCTCACCACGCACTCCCAGCCGCCCTCGGTGTCACGGCCTCGGCGCTTTGCCAGCCCCGTAAAATGTGATTGTAGTGAGTGCTGGCCACGGGATGCTGTTGCAAAACTGATCCACGCCAGATTTAAAGAGCAGACAAATCATTCTGTGAGTGCCAAAGCACCTCTGCCTGCCGTGCCTTGTGTCCCCAGTGCTGAGATTAATTTGGTGTCGTTTGTGGGATGGGGTGAAGGAGGAGGAAGGCTGATACCAGCACAAACCCAGGACAACGTCTCCGTGCTGTCCTGCACCTTCTGCCTTCACCAGCAGCATTGATTTGTGTTTGCCTTGCATTAACCTTGCTTCTGGTTTACATGGAACTCGAATGAGCTTCATATCTCAGTCCCTCAGCTGCAGTTTGATAAGAGGATCCCAGTCTGTCCACAGTCTCAGAAGCTGCTGGGTGGCACAAGCAGCTCAAGGTCTGTTTGTGTTGGGGACAGATTGGCCCTTTCCCACGTGCAGTGCTGTGCCACTGAGGAGTGTTCCTGAGTCAGAAATAATTCCTCTTAAATGACGTGGCCATGCTGCTCCGATCCCACATTTAAAATTGGCTTTCTGGAAGTGCTTGGGGTTTGTCACATTCTGACCTGCTTTGCCTTTTCCAAAACATTTCTGGCTGCTCGTGCCCTGCCGCGCTGCGGGGAGAGTGAGAGGGTGAAGGTGATGGTGATTTTTAGAGGGAGTGAGAGATGTAAAAGGGCACAGGCAGAATGAAGGGTATTTCTTGAGACCGGGAAGCGCTGCAGCCGCGGGCCGTGCTCGGTGCTTTTCAGTCCACTTCCCCCACAAATGTCTCGCAGTTCTTCCCCTTATTTCTGCAGTTTCAGTGTTTTCTTTTCCCTCTCATACAGATCTCTGTGTGTCTCCTTTTTCTTTGTACCCACTTTAACTCCCAGGATTTTCCCAGCTCACTTATTCTCCTGCTTTATTCCTCCTTGACCCTACCCCATCTTTGCAGATCCCATTTTTCTTCTTGCAGACACTTCCTTTTCTCCCATTCTCATACTCGGCTCTCCTTGCACTGGCCATGGGTAACTGGGATTGCTTTTCAGGGCACTG
This sequence comes from Tichodroma muraria, assembly GCA_013390105.1. Lineage (NCBI taxonomy): Eukaryota > Metazoa > Chordata > Aves > Passeriformes > Sittidae > Tichodroma > Tichodroma muraria. The sequence goes on from WAAG01072671.1 coordinate 80,409, forward strand.
CACCATCCCTTTATCTCCTTGGCTCTCTGTATCCTCTTCAGGAAATATTCCAGCACCATTACAAGTCTCAAATTGCTGTCACTGTAACTAAAAGCTCTGCTGGAACTTCAAAAAGGTTCATACAAAATGAAAAACTATATCAAGATGATCAGAAGAAAAAATAATTAAATTCTTTTGAACACAGATGGTTTGCCTTGGAGCTACTGTTAATTTTTTTGCCTGTTATGGTAGAGTTTAAATAGTCTGAACTTCAGGAGAATCCAGAGCACACATTTGGTTGTTTGATGTGAAACTGGTGTTCTTAGTGGCAAAGTCACACTCAGTATCTCTAAACAATATATTTGAGATACTTAATGGCTGCATTGGTCTCCAAAAAGTTGTGCATTGGACCGTGCTGAGGGGAGAAGAAGAGGAAGTTAGGACATAAAGCACTGTGAAGAAAATCTGGTTTTAGTGGCCTCCCCTGGAAGGAGAGCGGGATGGAGTGGGTGAAGTGTTTCTGGTGGAGCTGGAGGATGAGCTGTTGTTTTTCTGAAACCTTGGAAATCTTGTGGCTTAACCACATTCTTGAAGCAAAACAACTGCTCTGTCCCATGTGAGCCAAAATGGGCCTGGAGAAAGAAGAGCTGGGCGCTCCCTGAAAAAGCTTCTGAAGCAAAAATTCCCTCAGCTCCATGATTTACTCAATTAGAACACATTTTGTTCAGGAGCGCTTGCTCAGCTCCATCATTTGATTATTACCAAGTTCACCGAATCCTGTTTTTATTTACATTTCTGCACCTTCCGCCATCAAACCTTGCAAACGCCCGGGGAGTGTTTGCAGAGGTTCTTTCATGGGAATCCCCTCAGGTGCGGTTCCGTGGGTCACTCGGGGTCACCGCCCTGTCCCTGTTCCCTGTTCCCTGTGCAGCTCCATGAACGAGGTGGTTCACACCTCTCCCACCATCGGGAGCAACGTGGAGGAGATCGTGGTGAACAACACGCGCTTCCTCATGTGGGACATCGGGGGCCAGGAGTCCCTGCGCTCCTCCTGGAACACCTACTACACCAACACCGAGGTGGGGGCTTGGGACACCTCTGGCAGGGCCTGGGCTGGCATCTGTCACTCTGGCCACCACTGGGGCTGGGCTTCGTGGCTCTCACTTCAGCTGGGAGGTGCAGATCCCCCCTTGCTGTCTCCACGGTCACTCTCTCTGCAGTGGCTCCTCCAAAATCTGCCTGGCAGCTCCAAAGTTTTCCTCCAAAATCTGCCTGGCAGCCCCAAAGTTTTCCTCCAAAATCTGCCTGGCAGCTCCAAAGTTTTCCTCCAAAATCTGCCTGGCAGCTCCAAAGTTTTCCTCCAAAATCTGCCTGGCAGCCCCAAAGTTTTCCTCCAAAATCTGCCTGGCAGCCCCAGAGTTTTCCTCCCAAAAGTTGTCATCTCTGTCTCACAAGCTCCTGTCACCACCGGCTTAAACACCCCCAAGAGTTTTCAGAACTCTTCAGAGGTGCAGTTGCAGTACACACACATAGATGTATATAAAATAGATATACACACACATACGTGTATGTATATGTATATAAACTTTATCCAGCACACAACTTCGTAAAAATAATGTTTTAAATCAAGGTTTCCTGTGTGTTATCAAATACAATTATTTATATTATATAGATTACGTTTTGTGTGGTTAAATACAATTATCACAATAACTACCTTTGTTCTCCAGTTCACCCCTGTGAGGTGCTGTGATTCCTTAAAGTTCTTTTCCAGCCTAAATGAAGCTGGGAGTGTGTTTGGAGCTTCAGGACTTTTTTAATCCTGTGCAAATATCTATTTGCACGTCAATTCTTGACCTAGACAAAGAAAGCTGATGCACTTTGTTTTAAAGTCTGCAACAAATTATTTGAGGGATCTGTGTGGTGCCTCAGCTACACCGAGCGAAGAACAAAACCAGATCTGGGATTACAGAGAATTTTTTTCCTTTCAATATGAATTTTTCACTGAAAAATGGAGAACAGAAAGTGAAAAGTTGTGTCAGAGCTGCCTTTGTACCCAAAGCACGGCAGGAGCTGAGAATAACCCCAGGCCGGTGGGATTACTGGGGCTGCAGGGAGGGTTTGGGAACAGGGATGGTGTTTGATAATCCAGCTGGATAATGGGCTGGCAGTGGGAAGAGCAAGAGTTTCTCTGCCTAATAACTCTCCCTTTTTGCAGTTTGTGATTGTTGTGGTGGACAGCACAGACAGAGAGAGAATTTCTGTGACTAAAGAAGAGCTGTATAAAATGTTAGCACACGAGGTGAGTGCACCCTGTGTCTTTAATATTTATTTTAATATATATTTTAATTATCTGGCTGATACACGTCAAGGGAAGCAGATTTACACCCTGAACTGCCTTGTCCCTGCTGCACTGTCTTCTGTGAAACTCCCAGTAAAGCTGTTAATTAATACTAAATTACAGAAGTAGCCTGTCAGAGTGCTCCAGTGAAACAGCAGTTGGGAGCTGTCAGGGACATCTGTGGGTTTTCTGCTTGAATCCTTGTTAATATGTGAATTAGAGCCTTTGAAACCCCATGGTTTCCTGCAATAATTCAGTAATTATTTTTGAGATCTTCGTGGTTGTGTGAGCTTTTACAACCTTTACAATGTGTGTTAGAACACTCAGCTGTAAAACTGAGGGAACTTCAGCCCGTGGCTCTGTGGGTGTTTGGAATTCCAGAGTGGAAACTGCTAGATTGTAAAGACCCTCCTTAAACCTGAGCCCTGGGTCAGGTCTAAACCTGAGCCGGGCTGATGTAAAAGCCAGACAGCACCTGTGGCATGACCTGAATGTAAACTGGATCAGGGTGTGTGAGCTGACACCGAGCTTCCAAATTTAAGTGTCAGAATAAAAAAATGTGCATAAAAATGATGGCGTTATAGCCTAAAATATTACATCTATATTTAACCTACAGCCACAGTTTGGGAGCCTGCAGGAAGGGCACAGCCTGCCTATGGATTTCCTTTGAGGAAAAACAAGGGCTTTGCACAGGACCTTTCAAGTGTTAATTTTTTTGGTAGTTTTTTTTTTGTTTGTTTGTTTGTTTTTTAATGTTTGATGTTTAGTCGAAATTATGTTTAATTAAGTAAATTCTAATAGAGCAGGTCAGGCTGTGGAGTGTTAAATGTGACACGGGGGTGGGGGGAGAGCTCAGTGCTGCTGTCCAGGATTGGGATTTCAGAGCTGGACTCTTCAGGCTGTTACAAAAACCTGCATCTTCTGTTTCCTGATCTCTGAAGGAAGATGAAGCTGTTAACGAGCTGATTTTGCCGCAGGGAAGGTCTGGAATTCCAGGCAGAGTGGAGCTGATTTGGGAGCCACCTGGCAGTGAATGTGCCTTTGTTGCCCGGCAGGATGTTCCCAGGCTCCCCCTCCAGACGTGGCTGTGCCATTGGGACAGAGCAGCCATGAAAGTCAAATATTGATTTAAAATCGCTTTTCTTTGCTCCTTGAAAATCTTTTCTTTCTCCTAACCGGTTCCATGGAGTTGCTGTTAAGGCAAAATTGAGTTGTCCAGCTCAGTTCCAGCTATTTTCTGGAGCAGTTGATTATTTGGGAATTAATTTTGCTGCTTGTAAACAGGAGTGTGCCTGATAGGCAGCTCAGTGCTGAGCTGGCCTGGCTTCCTGGGAACACCTTTTTGTTTTCCAAGGGAAAGCTTTTCAATAATACACCCCTGCCCCGGTGTGATTCCAAGCAATTTGAGGTGGAATAAGCTTAGCCCTGGAGTCACTGTTCCCAGGCTGTCAGCACTGCTCAGGTGCAGGGCTACACAGGGCTCGTGGAGCACAGCAAAACGTTGTCCTGAGTTTTTTGCTCCTCATCCATGGCAAGAATTGGCTGTTTGGTGTGCTGGATCAGAGGATTTCCTGTGGTTCCTGTCGGCCTGCAGCACTTTGTTCTGGAGGATTGCTGGCTGGGGCTCTGGGTTCCCTGCTTTGGTATCCCACCCTTTGCCTCCAAGGGCTGCTCTGGCATTACCTCCTCGCCTTTCTCCCTAGGACTTGAAGAAAGCAGGACTGCTGATCTTTGCTAACAAGCAGGATGTGAAGGAGTGCATGACAGTAGCTGAGATCTCCCAGTTCCTGAAGCTGACTTCAATTAAGGATCACCAGTGGCACATTCAGGCCTGCTGTGCTCTCACTGGAGAGGGGTAAGGGGAATTCGTGTCCACGGGAGGGGAATCTGGAATTGCACTGGGGGTTTTACTGTGGCATTCGGGTTTCACACACGTTCCTCCCCTGTCCATTATAGTGACAGAATCCCAGAATGGTTTGGGTTGGAAAGGACCTTAAAGTCATCCCATCCCACCCCTGCCATGGCAGGGGCACCTTCCACTGTCCCAGGCTGCTCCAAGCCCTGGCTTTGGGCACTGCCAGGGATCCAGGGGCAGCCCCAGCTGCTCTGGGCACCAGTGCCGGGGCCTCACTGCTTCATAATCTTGACACTTATAAGATTTTTGGGCTCAGAACACCAATTTCTACATCAAACCCATGGTGTCAGCTCACAGAGATAAGACCTGATATGATTTGGGCTTAATGAGGGTGGGGTGAGGTGGGGGCAAAGTGAAATTTGGTTTATTAAGAATAATCCTAATTAGAGAGAACTTCATGTCTTGAAGAGCTGGGATCTGAATTCTCTCACCATAGATGATAAAATAAGATCTAGGAAGTGCCGTGCAGGGCGTGAAGAGTTTCCAGGAATGATTGAGAGTTCTCGGGAAGAGTTTAAATTGATGCTGTGGAGTTACCTTTGGAGTTATCCGAGCAGTGCCTGCATTCCCTAAACGTTCTCTCTTGTGTTCCCAGACTGTGCCAAGGACTGGAGTGGATGATGTCCCGGCTGAAGATCAGATGATTTTTAATGACCTCTTTGCACAGACATTACTGCAGCAGAGCTGTTCCAGTGGCAGATTGGTGGGGTGGATGTATTTATACTGACTGATGGCAACTGTACTTTCTATATAGCTGCACACACACACACACACACACACACACACGGACAGGAACTGGGAGCAGGCACGGGAGCAGAGCGGCACCTTGGGCTCCACTTCGGTTCGGGTTCCTCGGAGGACGCGTTCAAAGCTGTGACCAACCTTCTTTTCAAGCTGCCCCTCGGAGCAGTCTGGCCATGGGCGTGGGGAGGATGAAGGGAGAGGAAGGAGCTTTTAATTGAGAGTTTTATGATCCCGTTGTAGCCCTCTCTAGTGGAAGTTGTTGGCTTCGTTATTCCAGTAAATCGGCGAGCGAATCACCGGCGTAGGTATCGACTCTCCAGTATTTCTAAGGTTGCCGACGTTACAAATGCAAAACTCTTTTCCTGTATGTGTACTGTACATATTTGTGTATATTTATACCTCAGCCCTAGGTTAATTGCAATCTGCTCAGACCAGTTGCAGCTGAGTCGGTATGTTGGCAGCAGTGCTGATCTGTGACACGGCCACGGCGCCGTGTCACCGTCCCGTCCCTCTGTGTCCCTCCGGCTGCAACGTCAATCACACCTCGGCTCTCCACAGCCTGGTAAACAAACTCTCTCTTCAGCCCATTGCTTGTTTTTCCACGTGATTCTTTGGTTAGGGAGGAGGCTGGAATTGCATTGAGGCACACGGATGGAGCTTCGAATTCCAGGGTTGGCAAACAGAACAAATTTGCCAAAGAGTTTCAAATTAAATGGCTTTTCCTCTTTTTATTGTGGTCATCATTGGATTGGGTGATGCTGCAGGTCCTGCCCACTGCTCTGCTTCTCTGCTCTGCTGGTTGATTCAGGTCTGGCAGGAATACCTTTAGCTGTCAAAAAGGGAAAAGTATCTTTTTTTTCTTAACCAAAGAAGAGGCACAAAAGTATGTTTGACTGGAATTGTACAAGTCAGGCTCTATTGAAGTATTTTTCAGAGGAAGAACTCTCTTTGCTACATAAAATGTGCAGATATTAAAATGTGCAGATGTATCAATGTGCAGTGGAGGGGGACGAAGCAGATGACACTACTTGAAAAGCTCCGAGTGACCCACACGACTTCCAGGGCAGAGCTCCTTGAAAGCAGAACTCCCTTGCATGGTCCCCAGGCAGTGTGAGAACACTAGGATCACCTTCCCCTGCTGTAGCACCTGCTGGGATGGCTGTCCCAGGCAGGAGGGGGTCGGAATTCCCACCTCAGAGGATCCAGGCAGCTGGGAAGGCAGTGGGGTGCTTGGAAATATCAGGCTCTTCTGTGTGAGAGATGCTTTGGGAGTTCAGCAAAATGAAACAAAACTGTGTTTAAAATGTTCTTCCCTCTCTGAGTCCCTGTGTCTGGTAAGGATGGAAAAGGCATTTTAAAGACGTTTTATAGCTTAGTTTGAACTTTTTAAGGTGCTTCTCTTTGGTTCTGGGATAATCTGGTCAGCTCCTGCCTTCCTGCCCACCTGCCTCCTGGAGAAAGGAGGGGAGGCAATCTCAAAAGTCTGTATTTAACAAAGGCAGGTAAAGAATTTAACTTTTTAATCTATTTTTGGTACCTCCAACGCTCCCTGGCTGGGGGATCTGCTGTCTTTGTTAAACATTAAGGTGTACATGCATATGTCTCTAGTGCATGCACATAGATCTTGGTATTTAACTGGTGTATTGCAAAATGTATCAATGTTTGAAGAATTAACAATTTAATGCAAAGACTCTCAGTTTCTCTGGCAGTATCTACAAGCAATGAGCTCTGTGCACTCTTGCATATGAAAATGGAATTGTACATTTTCTAGTCTAAAAAAAAAGAAAAAGCAGACTTGCTTCTAAACCCAAGTGTTTGGTTTTTGAGTCTTACGTCTTCCCTGGGCTGAATCCACACAGGTTGGGTGAGCTGGGGGTTGGTTGGTAGGAAAAGGAGTTGTTGTTGCTGCTCGTGGTGGAGCAGTGCTGGGATTTCTGCTGCCTGCTTGTGCATCTGTAGGAACTCTCTGTCAGGTGTGCGGGTTGCTGCAGGTGTGGATACTCTGTGTTTACACATCGCTTTGGTTGGTTTTACTCTCTCCCTCCCCGTGCCACTTCCCTCGCTGTGGCCTCTGAGGTTCACCTTGTCTTGGTTTCCCCAGTGACCACAGAGCCCAGCAGGGCCTGGGAGTGACTGCACGCCTCAGGACTGGCTGTCAAACGGGGCTTTCTGTGCCCTGAGGGGTTTATTGTGCAAACATGCAATTGTTTCCTGTGTGTTGGTCAGTGAACAGCCCAGTGTTAACCTGGCTGCAGACCTGTCACGGGTCGCTGTGAGCTTTCTGTGTATTTTGTATTTTTGAGGGCAAATGTAGCCAGAATTCAGTGGTGGCTGACGCATCCTGACACATTGTGATGGTGTCCAGGGCTTTTGGGGTTTAAATGATGATTTTCAGTCTGTGGGGATGGTGGGGTTTGTCAGCAGAGGTGACAATTCCAGACTCACCTGGAATAGTTGCTGTGATTGATTCCAGACTCTCACCTGGAGTGGTTGCTGTGATCAATTCCAGACTGTGATCAATTCCAGATTCTCACCTGGAGTGGTTGCCGTGATCAATTCCAGACTGTGATCATTTCCAAACTCTCACCTGGAGTGGTTGCTGTGATCAATTCCAGACTCTCACCTGGAATATTTGCTGTGATGGTGCTTTGAAGTGCACGTGTGTGAACTTAGAAATGTTTTAAATATAGTCACTGAGAAGAGCAGCCAGACTTTTGATCTCTCGACCCCTGTGTGTTTTGTGCTCCTTGTTGACAGCTTTTTTCTTTTCCCTGTAGGGGAATTCCCATTTTTTCCCAGCTCTGTCCATAGAAAAGCCAGAGAGCTTTGCCTCAGTGCTTCTCCCACTCGGGGATTGTTGGGCGGGGATTGTCTTACCCTGAGCCATGACCTGGGTGTGTGATGCTGCTGTTTCACCCTCGGGGTTCTGCTGCCTTTGCCTTCCAGCTGAAGCTCAAGCTTTGCCTTTGTTCTCCGTGAAATTCATTCTTAGGAAAAGGGAGGGGCCTTAAAAACGGTTATTGAGGTAATGCTGCAAAATGGCATTTTAGTAGCAAAAAAAACCAAGGTCGTATTTCAATAATCTGGGATTTCCAATGTTTCTTTTGGTTCAGAAGATGATCAGTTTGGTAAATCATCTCGAATATGCTGCCTCTGGCATCTGGGAATGATACAGGTCTTTAATTGTGAGGAGAGGTGGAAAATAAACTTGGGGAATGTGAACAACTTCATTTTTTAATCCTTTTTTCTTTTTGGGAGGCTGAGTAGCTGCTCTGCTGAGCCTTGTGGAGGTGTGTGAATGGTAAATGCACCTGACGAGCACCTTCCACATCTCTGCAGCTCAAGTGCCTAAAACTAATTCTATAATCAGCTTTATTTCCTATGCTGCGATTCCCATTCCCGTAAAATAGAGATACATATCTATCAAAGCCTCCCAGTGTGTGGAAATGAGTGGGTTTTCCCCTCCCTACACCCAAGTTTTAACAGGATTTGTGATAAATTTGTTACAGTTCTCCTATCCCTGCCATTCCAAGCACTTTTGCTTTGGGGCAGGAAATACTGGATTTGTCCTTGTGTCGGCGTGGTTGGCTGGAATTCCTGCCAAGGGGCTGCTTAAATAACTCAATCCAGGAATCCTTGGCCTTGGAAAGCTCCTGGTGGCGGTGGTTCCTTCCTCACGGCCTGGTGGAACACCAGGTTTGTCACTGTCAGATTGATTAGGTCTGAAAGGTCGTTTTCGGCTAATTGAGATGAATGTGCTGAGCAGCCCTGGAGCGCTGCTCCCCGGGCAGGGCAGGCTGAGCCCGTGGCTCCCAGAGTGGCACTGAGCAAGGAAAATGTCTTTGCACTCGTGTGATGAGCCAGATGTGGCCTGGTTATAAATCCAGATGTGACTTGAATACATTGTTTTAGTGAAGGCGTTAAATGGCCAAAAGTGATGAATTATGAGGGGCTGCCAGTGTATCTTTTTATTTCCTGTGTGAGAATCACGAGGAGGAATTCTCTCCTTGCCTTAAGAGGGCCTTACCAGTGAATTTTTCTATTGTAGCTTTATCCACAGTGGAGTCACTTTACCACCCTGAGCCTTTTAAGCCAGATTTTGGGTAAGGGCAGAGCTGGGTGGGGTTTTTAAGCTTTTCCTGTTTGTAAATGCACAAAACTCGGCTGAGACCGGATGAAGCCAGAAAATGCTGCTTTACCTGGAAGGCTGGGAATCCTTCCTTGGACATCTTCAGCTCGGTGTTCTTGTCTAACTGGGGAGGAGGCCAAGAAAAGCTGCATTTTGCGGAGCGCTTAAAAAATAGAAGCAGCTCAGACTGGGGGGCCCGTGGGTATCGAGGTGTGGGACTTGGGGGTGTGCCCGAGGAATGGGGACAGCCCCAGGGTCACCGTGTCCCTCTCGGGATGTTTCGGCATCCTCGGCTTTCCGCTCCGGCCCTCGGGCGGTGCTCGCGGGAGGAGCCGCTCTGAGCCGGGCTGGGCTCCCCGGAGCTGCCGTTCCTGCGATCCCTGGGGACAGCCCGGCTCTCCCGAGGCGCTGCTCCGTGTCCCGGCTGTCGTTGACAGAGGAACACCCGCGTGTGTCCGCAGCGGGGTCGCGTTTCCATTGATCGCACTTGTACTTTGTACTTCCCTCTCTCTCCAGACTTCGTCATCTTCCTGAAGGAAACGCAGCCGGGACGTGGCTGATGCTGAGACTGCAAGGAAATTGCATTTCAGAGTGTATAAAGTGATGGCTTCAAATTAATCCCAAGCCTTGGGAGGGCTGGCAGCTCGCAGCTGGAGCGCTCCTGTGTCTGCACTCACGCATGGGTATTAAAGTCATTTAGCCAAAACATTTCGTAGAGCTATTTATTATAGTAAAGGAAATTCAGGATTCTATTAAGCAACGTTGTTTTTTTTTTTTTTCCCCTGAAATTTGATCAGAGCATTCCTTGAATTGTTTCCCCTTTGCCACTTTCCGTCTTTCAAACTCTGCTTTTCCTGCAGCTGAAGGGAACTCATTCCGTTCTCTCAATTCTTGTTGAAGTTGAGCAAATACAGATCTGGGCTGGGGAGCTCTGTACCATCGTATTTATGCATTTATAGATTATGTGAATTGCTAATTCTTTAAAACCTACCAGTATTTATGATTTTAAGTTGAAAACACTCGTCAAAAATGTGCCTGTTTGCATTAAACTTTGTGTGTGGGAGTTGCAGTGGAAGTTTTCAAGCAAATATGTGATTTCTGACCTGGTTTTTGGGGCTGTTTAGGTATTTTGGGGGTGAAATGTGCTGTTCTGCTTGGCCTGTGATGGGGGGGTTTGGGGTGAGTTTGGTGATAAGTCTGTGTTGGTTGGTGTCAGGAGTGGGAATTAAAATGAGCGGGAATTGTTGTTTTCCTGTCGGAAATGCTGAATCCAAGGGATGTGCCCCTCTTCCATACCCACATACCACACACAGGTACCTGTGAGTGCTGGGGGGCTGCAGGAAACTTCTTAAAAAGCAAGAGATGGAGCCAAAGCTGGCTTAGGAGATCAAATTCCCAGTTTTGTATTCAGGGGCTGGATGTGGCACTCAGTGCTCAGGTCTGGGTGCCGAGGGGGGGTCGGGCACAGGTTAGACTCGGTGACCTTGGAGGGCTTTTCCAGCCTTGGTGATCCCGGGGCTGTGTGAAGGGTGTTCCTGCCCAGCTCTGCAGCCCTGGGTGGGGATTTGGGGCTCCTTGGGTCCCTTCCAGCTGCAGCAGCTGCATCCGTGGGGTGATCCCATGGAATGACCTCCCTGTAAATAACGCACCGGCGGACGGGGTTCTCGGAGTTCTGAGGAATAAGGAATTGCAGCAAATCCCGCTGTTGGGATGGTGCAGGAGATTCCAAAATGCCTTTCCACATTCCTTATCCTCCCACCCCCGCTTTTAGCTGGGCTGGCTGGAGTTGTTTCCTTTGGGACACGCTTTTCCCAGCTGGGTGGGCTCTGGCTCCAGTTCCTCCCTGGTGCTGCTGCTCTGCCTGCCCAGAGCAGCTGGGGCTGCCCCTGGATCCCTGGAAGTGTCCCAGGCCAGGCTGGACGGGGCTTGGAGCACCCTGGGATAGTGGGAGGTGTCCTGCCCATGGCAGGGAGTTGGAATTAAATGATCTTTAAGGTCCCTTCCAACCCAACCCAGTCTGGGATTCCGTGGTTCTCCTGGAACATTCTTGTGGCGGGTGCAGGAATGCTGAGCTGCCTTAAAGCCAGGTCTTTCCTGCCTGTTCCTCTTAACTCCATTATTCCTTGACTTTGATATAACTTCTGAAAACTGCTTTTAGTTTTCCTTGGAATCCAGTTCAATATTAGGTGATTAAAAGAGAAGCCACCGTTCTCACACCTTATTTTTGTCTGGTTTAGCCCAACTGTGCATTCCTTAGGCCTTTGCACCTGGTATATGGAACTGTGAATAGGCTTTTTAACAGAAAATGTTACTTTTGGGCTCTTTTTCTTGAGTGTATAAAAGTTAATATTGCTGAGTTCTCCTTCATTGTTGTTTTTTTAATTAATACATTTTAAGTTAATTTAATAATTAATACTTTCTTGATGCTATTACCACTTTTTAAATTACAGGTCGTGTCGCTACTCTCTTGTTGCACAGTCTGTTTTGAGTTATTCTGAATATGTTTTTATTATAATATGGGGATGAAATACATGTAAAGCTACAGAATAGTCAACAATATTGACAATAAATACAGTTAATTCTTGTCATTAATTTTTCAGTTCTGATGGGTTTTACCTTCTTCAGAACTGGAAGTTTTTTTCTGTTTCAAATATATATATGTGTGTATATATGTAGGCAACTCGTGGGGTCATGTAAAGAGGTCATGCAAAAAGGTCATGCAAATTTCCTTGGGAACCAAGAAAATTGTCTAAATTTTTGTACAGGAATAAAGATTTAGTGTAAATGTTGAAGAGTTCTGAGGGAGGGCCTTGTGCTGTGGGATCCTCACAGATGTTGTGTCATTTCCTGTCTGTTTGGCATCGAAACCTGAGTTAATGGGTGGAAATCAGAGAAGCAACAAATAAACCAAACTGTCTGTGTGGAGCTGGCCAGGGAGTTTCTTGCAGATCCACCGTGCCCGGGATGCCGAAGGTGCTGCAGTGAACAGATTCCTGAACTTTGCTTGATGTGCCAGTCTTCCTGAGAAATCCCAATGTCTGAATTGCCCTACAGGGATGGGCACTCCACCACTGCCCTGGGCAGCTGTGCCAGGGCTGGACAGCCCTTTCCAGGAAGAAATTCTCCCTAATACCCGATTTAACCCTCCCCTGGCACAGCCTGAGGCTGTTCCCTCTCATCTTGTTCCCTGGGAGCAGATCCTGAGCCCCACCTGGCCGCCCCCTCCTTTCAGGTAAGTTGTAGATAAAAATAAGATCCCCCCTGAGCTTCCTTTTCTCCGGGATAAAATCCCGGAGTGCTGACAGAGTTCACCAGTGTGGACTGTTCCCTAGGGAGGAGAGGAACAGGGAGGGACAGCCCCTCTTTGCCATCCTGTGGACAAGGGCAGCCTGAATCCAGGCACAACAATTTTCCCACCACGCGTTGGGACCATTCATCCCTGGTGTTTCTAAGAGAACGCTGGGACAATGCACAAACTGTGCAGGTTGGTAAGCTAAGTCTCTTTTAACTGAGATAAGGTGGGAAAATCCCATCCTTGCAGGATTTTCCTGCCAGGAGCAGCAGCAACCACTGTTCCATGCTGAGCCCAGTGAAGGGGTGACAGGGTGGCCGGAGCAGGGAGAGGGGGAAGGGGTTGGAGGATATCTGGGCTTCAGCTACTTGGAGATTTAAAATGAAACCTTATTTCTGCTTTTCTGAAAGCAAGAGGCCCCTCAGGATTTCAACCATTGGGTTTTTCCTCCCCTTCCCTGCTCACAGCCCTGGGGAGGAGACAGCCCAGCTCTGTGGCTGGGTCATTTTGTCCCGAGGTGTCTCTGCCTGGCAGCAGCACGGAATCTGTGGCGTGGCAGGGATTTCGGGAGGCAAAGGGAATGAAACCGTTGTTGTTGCTGTGTTTGCTGGTGGTGGGCACAGCTTTGCTGAGGGCACTGTGGTCCCTTCCCGTGCCCTGGCAGATGGCAGGGCCGATATTCCCGGGACACAGCACAGTGGGACCCATCTGCATCCCAAACAAGTGACGGTGGGACTGGAGCTGCTCCAGGTTACAGTTATCTCCACTGCCCTGCCTGCATCCAAAGCTGGAATTGCTGCCTGTTTCTGAGCACAGAGAGTGGCTGGGGAGTCATCCCAGAGGTGCTGGGAAGGATTCTTGTGGCTGTCCTGTGCAGGGCCAGGAGCTGGATTTGATGATCCCTGTGAGTCCCTTCCAAAGCAGGATTTGAAGCTCTATGCATCTGGGATTTCTTGCTCCAGCTCCCCCTCAGGCTGTTCCCTTCCAAGGAGGCCAGATGGGGGCAGGATCCTCCTTTGCATTAGCAAGTACTTCAAATGAAGAGTTTTATTTTGCTATATTCAAGGGAATGAAATTCTTTAGGCCAGTGCAGCCACCAAAATAAATCCCTTGTCCCCTTCCTTCCCTGTAGTACCACAATCACTTGGGTGGGTCTTGGGGAAGAAACTGACATAGAACTGCTGTTACACAAGGCAAACGAGGGAAAAATTTGTATGTGGAGCGAGGAATCACAGAATCACTGGGGTTGGGAAAACCCTCCCAGAGCATGGAGTCCAACCATCCCCAGCACTGCCCAGGCCGCCACTGCCCCACGTCCCCAGATGCCACATCCATAGGGCTTTGAAACCCCTCCAGGGATGGAGACTCCAGCACTGCCTGGGCCGGAAAGCCCTTTCCATGAAGGAATTTTCCCCAATATCCAGCCTGACCCTCCCCTGACACAGCTTGAGGCCATTTCCTCAAGTTGTGTCTCCCCTGCTGTGGGGTTATCCCTGCCCGTCTCTCCCGAGCTGGGTGTGGTTTCGCAGACCATCAGCAGAATGTGCTGCTAAGCCTCAGTCACCTCTGAGCCCGAGTAAACGCCATGGAGTAATTCAATGATCTGCTTCACAGACCGGTAAACCCCCAAAGTTAGTTTTTATCTCTTGGGATGAGCTCTTATCACAGACAGCAACAGCAATTTCATGCTGTTTCACTGGGCTCCTGCCGTGCCTGGGACAGTCTAGCTTTAGTCTTGCCTTACTCTGTCCTGTTTCTGCTTTTTAAAAAAGTCCTCTTTCAGTAAATTTGACTTCTTTGTGTTTTCTGGTATTTCTCCACGGTGAAGGGATGGGTTGTTTTCACACAGAACGTTTTGCTGGCTGTCAACAGCAGGAAAATCGAGTCATCGTAGGAACAACTCCATTCAAACCTGAAAACTGTTTCCTTGATTTGCAGTGTTACAGCCAAAAAAATTCAGTACACAAAAATATTTGTTCCATGTTCGTTGCTCAGAAATCTGTGGTTTTGCGAGAGTCAGATCGGGGTTTTAATCTTCACTGTGCTTTTCAGCAAAGATATTCTTGCCAGGGAATCTCCAGCACTGAAAAGGTTCAACGTGGTGTAACCTGTGTTAGATCAACACGGAATTTCCAGGTTGTGAAGGGAATTCTTGCATTCAGCCATCCCAGCCTTCAGCAGCCGCCATGAGCAGACACCGAGGATGCGCCCGAGATCTGTCACCAGACGCTGCCCGTGACGGGTGAGTTGTCCCCGTCCCTGAAAGCAGCGTGCCCACGAGCAGCAGTGTCCAGGAGCATCTCGCCCCTGGCACCCCCGGGGTGATGGATTTGCTGAAGGCTGCGGTGCTTGGGCCATCTCTGCCACAGCCAGGGAATTGTGCAGCTGCTTCTGGCCCTCCGCTGTCATTATTTCGCTTTATAAAAAGCCCCGTGAAGTCATCGGGAGTTCAGCATCCCGTGGAATGGTTTTCAAAGAGCTGAAAGTCTGCCAGACTCTTGGAAATGAAAACTATTTAATGAATAAAGGTTTCTTCCTCCTTCATCCCTCACTGCAGAGAAAAAGTGCGTTAAGGAGCCTGGATCATTTTGGAAGGTGAAGGAGACAAAGGTGGAAAGCTCTGTGTGTGGCACTGGGTGAGGCTGTGCACAGAGGGGTGGGGGCACCTCCAGCATTTCTGGTGTGAGGGTGAGGGCAGGACCACAGCTTTCCTTAGCAAAGGTCCAGAGTTGATCTCAGAATCACGGAATCACAGAATGGTTTGGGTTCAAAGGGACCTAAAGATACCCAGTTCCATCACCCACGGGCAGCAACACCTTCCACTGTCCCAGGCTGCTCCAACCTGGCCTTGGGCACTGCTAGGGATCCAGGGGAAGCCCCAGCTGCTCCGGGCACCCTGTGCCAACCCCTCCCCACCCTCACAGGGAACACTTCCTTCCCAATATCCCACCCAGCCCTGCCCTCTGGCAGTGGGAGCCATTCCCTGTGTCCTGTCCCTCCAGCCCTTGTCCCCAGCCCCTCTCCAGCTCTCCTGGAGCCCCTCTGGGCCCTGGAAGGGGCTCTGAGGTGTCCCTGCAGCTTCTCTTCTCCAGGTGAGCACCCCCAGCTCTCCCGGCCCAGCTCCAGCTGTCCCTGGTGTGAGTTATTCAGGTAAGATCCCCTTTCATGTCACTGGTGGGACGTCAGTGGGGTCAGTGCAGTTTGCAGAATTCCTGCTGGCTCAGGAGCTCCTGCAGGTTACTCCTCTGAGGAGATGTCCCCTAGGAGAGCACGGCCCAGTGCCAAGCGAGCGAGGGGAGGTAATTCATGATGTTCTCCTTCCTTATTGTGATTAAATGGCCCTTTATTGGTGCAGTAACAAAGTTTTATAAGTTTTATTTTCTGGGTTTTATGGTCTGGAGCTGTTGCAGAGCAGTGAGAGCCCAGCAGATTCCTTGTGGCCGCTCAGTGCTGTTAATAATAGTGCAGAGAAGAATTACTCCTGGTGGCTGTTGTGCTGGTGACCTCAGTGCTGTGTTAGTGACCTTTCACAGAGCATTCTGCCCCTGGGAACTGCTGCTGCAGAATATTCCTGGCCACGGCCAGCGAGTAGTCTTAATATTTTATGGACTACTGCAGGTTGTATTTCAGGGTATGAGATACCACCCCAGCAATGCCAGTCAGGAATGTGAAGCACGTTGCCTTTTCCCCCCTCGTTTTACAGTCAGAGGTGTTTGAACCTTTCATATAAATATGTTCCTTTTAAATCAGCAGAGTGAGAGAGAATGTTTTAAAAATAAGTCTCAGACACAGGTTGCAGTTTGCTGAAGGCCATGACATCGGACGTCTGGTTCAGCATCCTTCAGGGTGAGGAGACTGAAGGTGCGTGGAATTGTCTGTCAGTGGGAAGATTTGGATATTCTGGGATTTCCTGAGTAGATTCATTGAGCTTTGATCTGAATCTTGACCTTCTTTTGCAGCAGCTTCTGCGATCTTCGGGCAATTCTTGTCGCAGCCCGTGAATTGCACATTTGATTTTTCATAGACTGTGGGAACTCCTCTGCAGTGTAGGGGAGTCAGAGGGGCTTGGAGGGAGAGGGATCCAGAGGCAGGGGGGATCATGGGGACACTTCACTGGAAACTCCACAAATGAACCCTGCGCTAATTGGAAAACCCTTGGAATGGGGAAGAGGGATAGTAACACTTTTCCTTCTTTTGCCCAAGGAGAAAAAAGGTGAAAAGGACTCAAGCACGATTTTGCCTCGATCACACCTTTGTATTCAGAGTTTGTTCCCTCTTGGAATGAAAGCATGTCCTTGGTTAAAAAAGGCACGGAGGCCTAGGGAGTAAATATTGGATTTCTTCCCTCTGTTCTCACACAGGGCACGAACAACTTCCAGCAGTATCAGGGCGATGGTTGAACTGGAAAAGCAGCAGAGGTGATTGCAGAATGAAGGTGATGCTCTGCTCACGGTTTCGGAGGGAGCGTTCAGCCCTGTCCCTCCATCCCAGAGGATTTACAGCAGGGGATGCCTCTGTGCTGTAGCTGTGTTAATCCATCCCTTTGTTGGTGATGTGGAAAGTTGGCAGGGCTGTACAACCCCACGTGAAACCTTCCTGCTGCCAAGCTTTGGTAGAAATGTGAAGACTTAGGAAACGATCTGAGTGTGCTCTGGGGTAGAAATGAACCTGGCCTGGGTGATGGATTCTCCATGAATGGTTTCAGCTCAGTTCTGTAAGAAACAACAACCTTGCTCTAAATTCACTGCAAGGAGTTCAGTGAGGAGCCGGGGAAGGATACAGGATATGGAAACAGTAGGTTTGAAAAATTGGGGTGAAATTTGAGGCTGGAATGTTGTGAGAAAACTGGAATGTGTCCTCACGGCAGCAGCGCTTGGGGTGCTGGGGTGGGACCTGAGTCGTGCATGGGCACCTGAGGGGGAGCACCAAGAAGGAATTTCTTCCAAGGAGGAATATTCCAAGAAGGAATTGTATTTCCTCAGCAATAACCCACCCTGGGGAGGGGAAAACACCCTCAGTGCAGCAGGTGCAGTGACCCAGGCTGCTCCCAGCCCCATCCAACCTGGCCTTGACACTCCCATGGATGGGGCAATCCCAAACAGATCAATCTGCTTATGCAGTAGCAACTCTCACTGTTGCTGCTGTAAGGACTTGCAAAATGGTGCTAATAATGAAAAAGTTTGTCTCTAAAAGATAAAAGAGCTGTGGTATTTTGTTGCAGGGCAGTGAGGCAGAGGCTTGTCCAAAGGGACAAGTGTGGGAGGCAGGGTAAGAGCTGAAACTCTGGCTGCCAATCAAGGCTTTTCATTGGCATTTACAGCTGATATTTGTACCTCTGCTCTAAAAATATAAAAGTTTATTTGTCTTATAAATAGCAGGAAGAAGAAAATATTCGAGAAGAACCTCACCTTCCTTTCCTAGCTTATAGTAACTGATATTAATATTCCAAAACCTGAATATGTTGAGCTGGTGCTGCATCTCAGCTTCCCTCTCCAGCTCCCATTAGGAAATGTGATCAATACAATCAGAGCTGGCTTTGAATTCTCGAGGACATTTGCCTTTGCTGTATCTTCTTTCTGATGAGCACCCGTGTCTAAGACCCTGTGGCTGTCTTGGGAACATTAGCAGGGGAGATAAATTAGGCTGTTTGACATCATCTTGTGGATAAATATTTTCTTTTAGGATTCTCAAAGGCCCTAAGTAAAGAACAGGGGAGGCTGTGACAGATGCTGTCATGTGAGGAGAGCTCTCCTCATGCCAGTGGCCCCAGTGAATATCTTGTGTCAAATACAGGATCTTTTACACTCTGATTTTATATCCTGTGTTGGGGGGGTTAAATATTAACCTAATTTTTAAGTTTCTACAACCAGCTGGAGGTGCCTTTGTTCATGTGATTTCTCTTTGCTTTATCAAATCTTATCATGAAAAAAGTTAACCAATATTTGGCACCTTGTTCTTCTTCTCAGTTTGGGTTTGTTTGTATTTTTTCCCCACTTTGAATCATCTTTTGGTTCAGTCTTTGAAATATTCTGGTGGGACACTTTCAATACTAAAAAGTTTGGGCCTATACCCAAACAATTTGGTCGGTGAGGCCACAGTTCCTTCTCTGTCCAGGAACATTGGGAAGCATAAAATGAATTTTGGTTCCATATCAATCCTATCAATATTCCTTTATTCCTCCTCTTCCAGCAAAGTCTTTTTGAGTCACAGCAGCACAGTGAGTGGTGGGTTCACACACCACACAGCCACTACCTTGTGCTGCTGCTCACCCTATATCAGCTCGTCAGCATCAAAAAATAAACCTGAGGACAAGACACTGGAGGTGATCTACTCACAGCACTTTGATTCGCTGCCCCCAAGAATATTATTTGGTATGATCTAATACTTTCTATTTTGAGAAACTAACTTTGAGAAAGAGGATGAGCAGCACTGAAGTCAAAGTGGAATTCTTGTTAGAGCACGTGTCTTCTCCTAAAAACATTTTGTTTGTAAGGCAAGAGCCAATCCCTGACAAGGCCTGTGCTCCCAGCCTGGTTTCATCCAGAAGAAAAAGGATTGGCCAGCTGTAAAAATGAGGGGTCGGAGAAATAGATGTATATTTAATTTGGAGACAATCCTTTGCATTTGTCCAACCAAGCCCTTCCTAATTTTTAGTAAAAATACTCTCCACAATATTTCCATGCATTAAACCAAAAGGTGCTGGGGCACAGGAGCCTTGCTGTGGGGAATGGTGAAAAGAATGAGAAGGAACCCACTGGTGGGAGGTTAAAAATAGACACAGTGGCACAAATATGTATTTAAATGTCCTTTTCCAATGATACAATGCTTGTTAAGGCCAGGTGCTCTATTGGGTACGTCAGGAGGTTAAATATAGCACCTGGGATGTCAGGACATTTACCCATCGTGCCCTGAGTGGCTCCTGTTGCCTAAGCAGGACTGATTGAATTCAATATTTAAATACGTTAAGTACAAGAAAATATTTTTTGCTTTAAATCTTTGCAATTGGAATGCAAAACAGCATCTTTCCCTGCCCAAGTAGTTTTGCAGCGTTCTGTCTTTGGCTCAGAACTGCTGAGCACGTGCTCGTTTATGGGCGTGGATAAATCTGGCTTGGTGGGTTAACCTGGGGCAGAGCTGCCAGGCTCCACCTGGGGCACAGTTAATCCTTTTGAAATATTTGTCCCCCAGAAAGTCAAGTTCACATTCTCACAAAACAAAGTCAAAAGCTGGACTTGATGATCTTGGAGGTCTTTTCCAGCCTTAATGATCCTATGGTTTTGTGAATATTCCATCAGAAATCGGAGTCAGATAAAAATTTTCACAACAAAGCAATTTAAAAGAAAAAAGGAATATTAACCGTTAGTATTCACTTTACCTCACAGATGTTTGGAACAGGGAGGTTTGGAGTGCCCATCCCTGGAGGTGCCCAAGGAATTCCTGGACATGGCACTCGGTGCTCTGGGCTGGGGACAGGGTGGGCATTGGGCACAGCTGGGACTCCATGGGCTGGGAGGGCTTTTCCAGCCTCAGTGATCCTGGGATTCTCCTTGCCCACGCAACGGCGAAAGTTTTGTCAGAGCTGTTCCCTGAGATTTGGAGCTGAAGGAGCAAAGCAGCAAAATGCAGGAATTGAAAAATTTTCTCAAGTGGCCCAAGAGCACCTTCCTCCCCTCTTGGTGCTCCAATGCCAGAACAAAAATCTTACGCTCAGCCTAACTTTTCATGTCACCAATAATCCTTTCGGTTCTTAGCCCCCTTCTGTAATATCCATGGGTTATTCCATGCTTTTTTCCAGCCCTGAGCTGTGCTGCTGAAGATCTGCCACCTTTCACACTAAAGACAGCTGCATTTCAGTGGCAGAAAAAGTGGTGCTAGCGTCCTGTGTGTAATTTTAGCCTCGTTTAGTGTCTTTCTAAACCAGATATCAAAGATAATATATAAGATCATAACAAAGATAATACATAATATCAATGCTAATATCAATATAAGGTATCAAACAGCGGTGTAAAATGGTCTGAAGGTGATGTTTCAGTACCACAGGGCTTGCAGAGTATCACTGAGGGAGAACTTCTTTGCAGGAACTTCCAGGACTGAGCTGGAATGACAATAACAAATTACATGTTCAATAAGGAAAGCTGGCCCTTTGCTCCATTAAGGTTTGTTATTGATAATAAAGATGTCACATTTTGCATCCAACCTACTGAGAAGCAGCACTAGGGAGGAAAAGGGGCCTGTGAGTTATTTCTGGAATGCACACACGGAGGGGCAGGATCAGACAGCAGCAGGTTACGCTGAGGTTGCTCTCCAGAGACTCCACCAACACGCTGTGTTAATTTCTGGATAATTTCAGAAGACTTTAAGAGAGTTAAACAGAAACCAGGTTAAAAGGGGAAAGACTGCCTAGTAAAGCAAAATGCAGAGTAATTGAAAATGCCTTGGCCAAAGGAGACAGGGAGGGGTCTGCAGCTCTGGGCAGAGTCTAAAATACTTGGCAGTAGTGAATGAGATATGATATTTCATCTGGATATAAATACGAACTTCTGGAAAGAGTTAAGGAAAAAGATGTTTCTCAAGGGCTCCTGACAATTATTTATTGAATTATGTGATCTAGCCCATGGAAAGGGATTATGTTGAAACTGGCTTTTGAATGCACCTCCTTGAAGAACCAAAGTCATCTCTATTTGTGAGTCGAGCGATCCCCTAAGAAGTCATGTCTGTTATCATCACCCTGGTTCTGCTCCATACATCACGGCATTCCTGACCTTCCAAAATACCAGGGTTGCTCCCCTGTCACTTGATCTGTTTAACAACATTTCTTGGACTTCCTTCACCAGGTTCGTTGGGTTCCTTCCTCGCAAACAGTCGCTTTTCACATGTTCCCGGGTCTGCATGTTCAGCTATGAAACATTTCAGAAGTGATAGAAATATTGACACGTGATTGGCATCAAGGTGAAAAAGCACTCCAGGTGTACTTACGGGGTGAAATTAAAGACATACTAAAATTTAGTTTGCAGTGTGGACTCCTCAAGTTCAGAGATTCTTGAATCTGGATGGTGTTTATTCGGGCACATTATAGGAATGAAATCGCCTCCATCAATTGAAGTTCAGTGCTATTGTCAGCTCTGATAATGATGTTTTTTCCATTGGAGGACATTTGCCTTTGCTGTATCTTCTTTCTGATGAGCACCCGTGTCTAAGACCCTGT
Organism: Tichodroma muraria; assembly: GCA_013390105.1. NCBI lineage: Eukaryota > Metazoa > Chordata > Aves > Passeriformes > Sittidae > Tichodroma > Tichodroma muraria. Next base: position 102,011 of record WAAG01072671.1, read on the forward strand.
GGCTGTCTTGGGAACATTAGCAGGGAGATAAATTAGGCTGTTTGACTAATTTATCTCCCCTGCTAATGTTAACCATCCCTGCTAACCATCCCTTGGGTTCGCCTGGGGCTCCATCTCACCGAGCCCTGGTGAGCTCTGGTGTGTTTTGGGTTTCCAGAGGAGCACGGAGGTGCCCAGCTCCCTCTCCCTGATGCTGCTGAGAACAGGTGGCCTCCCTCGGGGTCACCGGGTATATTTAGGGATGAAACTCGAGCGGGCTGGAGCCAGATTGGCTGTGTGGGCCACACGCGTCACTGGGAGCCACTGAACCCCCTCGCTCTCGCCCAGTGCTGCTCAGGAGGGAAGACTGGAGAGCCTTTGCTCCAAAGGATATTTATTGGATGTTGCTGGTAAGAACATTTAAAATGCATTTCACTTCTTTTCCTTAGGAGAGGATCTTGAGCTGTTTCCCCATTCTGTAGTTTTTTTGGGAACGCTTGTTGTTCTTTGCCCATGGAAGTCAGGTTTTCTGTCTGAATAACTGGCTGCGAGTTGGAGGAGGAGGAAAAGACCTGGAATGGGGTTTGGAAGTGTGGCTGAAGGTTGTAACAGTGACAGGTTGAAGAGATTGTGTTTATATGCAAACCTCACTTCTTGAATTTATTCATACACCTCCGCCTACTGTTTCACGTGACCTGCCACTCGTTATTTGAGTCATTCTTAATTTATTTGAATAGTTAACAACACGGTTTCCCCAATTCGTTTTTTTGGCCATTTTTCTCAGCCCATTGGGACTAAAAAGGGCCAGTATTCGATGTTCCTATATTTAACCTGCATGACTTGACTTCCCTTGCCACAGAAGGAATTGCAGTTTAGCCAGCTCAACCCAACCGCCCCGTCAGTTGGCAGGATTAGCTTACACGGCAAATATCCCCGGACTCAGGAGCAGCTGTTCCAAAGCCTCATCCCCTCCCAACATTAGAAACAGGGCTGCAGACTCTGGTGGAAAATTGTAGCTTTGCCTCACAGCAAAACCGGTGTGTTCATTAATTCGTTCAAAGGTTCTGACACAAATCTGTGCTTTGTACTTCAGCCAACTCTACGGATTTTCATCTTTTCCAGGTCTGAAGAAATAGAGAGAAAAAACCCACAAGAGCTTAAAAAAAAAACCAACCCAGAGCATCTCTGTAGGCTGATGCTGGGAAGACAGAAATTGCCTCATTAACCTAAGGTCACTTAAAAAAATATTTACAATATTTTTCTATATTATGCTCTTACTTATGAATGAATATAGCAGAATATAAATCTCCCATTCAAATGGGAACTTGAATGATATAATGAAATAGCACAGAATAGTCACAGAGAAAAGGAAAATGTTTAAGATTATTCTGTTGTAATGAAAATATCACACCATGTTTCAAGAGATCTCTTTATTTTTTATTTTATCTCTTTTATTTTATTTTCATTGCATCCAGTGCTGGTGTTATAAGTGGAATGAGGTATTTGTCCAGAATTGTAATTTATATCAGTATGTTTGAAACTTAATCCCATGTTTTTCCATAGCAGTCCAAGTAATGCCAGATCCCAACCTTATTTAGGGTCTGACTAATTACTAACCATGACCCCAAGTGCTTTATGAGCTTGACTTGTACTTTCTCATGGTACTTTCAGTAATGGGCTAATACTGTTTATTTGCATTTTCACCTGCTGTGTGACCAGTGAGTGGGGGAGAGACAGAAGCAAACCTCAGAATGGAGGAAGAAGAATATGAGGAAGTCGTGGAGGTAAGAAGAAAATGTGAGAGTAGAAATGTTTGTTTCCTGCCTTGTGACTGAATACATTAATCACCTTTACTGAAATGCTGCTCAGGAGCAGAGGTTGCTGTTGGCTCTCTGAAGATTAGGGATGATTAGATAGCTATTAAATGGTTTCATCAGTAAAACAACAACAACAACAACAGCAGCAGTTGCTCTCGGTGGAGCAAAGTCTCCTGGTTCCTGTCATAGTTTCTCAGTTTAAATAAGGACTGGAACCATCCCACACTCACAGTGCGAGTTTTTCTGATTACTCCCTGCGTAATTATAGATGCACTGGGCCAGCTCTTTTCCCTCCTGGCTTGCCCTCTGTCACCCAATCCATGCTGGAGAGGATGACTTTGGAAGCCCCTTTCCAACCCTGCCTCTGCAGAAATGCAGCAGCTTTGTGCCACTCGGCGACCACAAACCAACTTAGCCTGGGTCGTTGCAGAGATGGAGCCAGGTTTAAGTGACAGGACAAGGGGGGAGGACTTTGAACTGACAGAAGGTAAATTTAAATTAGGTATCAGGAAGAAATCCTTCCCTGTGAAGGTGGGGAAGCCGTGGCATAAGGTTGCCCAGAGAAGCTGCGGCTGTCCCTGGATCCCTGGAAATGTCCAAGGCCAGGTTGGAGCAATCTCTGATAGTGGGAAGTGTCCCTGCCCATGGCAGGGCGTGGAATAGAGGATCTTTAAGGTCCCTTCCAACCCAGGGCATTCCATGATTCTATGTCCATGGAGGTGCATCATGGATTAATTTGCCAGTAGGTCATTTAAACTCACAGTTAGATGCTGAATTATTTAGTCTCAGGAAACGGAATAAAACATTCCCCAGGAACTGGGCAACCTACAGCTGGAGCCACCGGAACGACGACTTAGCTATTGAAACAGTACACGAAGTTAACATGTGGTCTTACTTGTTGCATTGCTGCTACTCTGAAATTAACTTATGTGTTATGAAATACACAAAGCCTTGAAAGAATCACTCAGTGTTTGAGGAAAAGAACAAGAGTATAAATGTGAACATCCTACAGCTCATTGCCTCCATGCCGTGTTCAGAGGACTGTTGATTTCAGGTGGTGTGAGGGCGCTGCCAGCTTTATATATTTCAAATAGTGAATGAAGTAAAGCCAAATGATTTGGCTTTACTTCAGAGTAAAAGTCAGAGTAGTTAAACACATTTTGCAAAATAGGTGTCACCGCTCATACCGTCGATTTTAAAGACATTTTACTACCTAGCTACAGTGACACCAACCCTTCATTAAATTTCTTATTCCCGTGTTACTTGTAATTGCCTTTATGTTTCCTGTGCACTGTGTGCTCTCTGTAATGGATATTTATTTGCTCTCATTGTTTATTTATTCCAGCAGGAGTTATGGTATTTTGGGCTTTTTGTTCACACAGCCCCATTTCATCCTTTGCTTTTAATTTTCAATGACCACCTTGCTGTAACCACATCCCTTGGGCTGAGGAGGCACTGCATTAATAGCTTCCTCTGGGATACTCGTGGTGAGATGCTAAATAAAGGAGGAACAACAGCATCTCGTACAATTTTAAGCCTTTCCAGAATTTTCTTAGCTCCTGTATCAATTGAAGATTTTAAACCTATGAGTTCTATCAGAAATTCATCTTGAAAGAAATGAAAGAGAAGGACGTGATCATTGAATATTGAGCAGCTGAGGCATCACCAAGGATTTTAAGATGCTATTTTTTAACTTTCCCTGGAATTATGAGCCATTACTCGATGTTGTAGCTGACTTGGAATGTGCAAAAATCCACAGTGAGTGATAGGAACATTTGCTGCCGAGTTACCTGAAGTTTTTTAGAAGGCTTTCTATAAAGTTTGTGGAAGATTTTGCAGGGGAGTTTGTGGAAGTTTTTGTGGAAAGCTCATGCAAGGTTTTGCAAGGATTTTGTGGAATATTTTGTAGAAAGTTTGTGGAAGATTTTATAGAAAGTTTGTGAAAAGTTTTGTAAAAAGTTTGTGGACGATTTTGCAGAAAGTTTGAGGAAGGTTTTGTGGAAGGGTTTGTGTGAGGTTTTGTGGGAGGTGTTGTCGAAGGTGGGTCCAGCATGGAAATCCCCTCAGCACAGCCCTATATGCCACAGCTTGGGAAGTACGGCTTGGTCACTTGAACTAACTTTGAGGAAGAGCCCTCAGAAAGGGGCTTAAATTTTAACGAGAAATTTTTTCGGTTCCAAGGGTTTTCCGTCCCCACAGCTGTGGCAAGTGACCCCAAGCAATTACGGCTCGGAGGAGATTTTCCAACATAAACTCCGCGTTTTTTCATTTTCTCTTTGTGCAAGTGAAGCACATCCCGCACACAGCGGGTGCTGTTCCTGCAGCAATGTCTTTAAAAGCTTTTTTTTTGGTCATTTCTGAGCACGGCAGCTGCGGGAAGCCGACGCCCCGGCGGTGCCGGCGGCCCCCTCAGCGAGGCCGCCATTTCCGCGGGACGGCGCCATCGCGCGGCCGCGGGCGGGAAGTGGCGGACGGGGAATAAATTTCCCCCGAAATCCGACAAAAACCTCCCCTGGCAGAACCTGAGGCTGATTCCCATTGTCCAGTCGGTTATTCCCTGGGAGAAGAGCCCGACCTGGCTGCGCCTCCTGTCAGGGAGTTGTGCAGAGTCGGAAGTTCCCCTCTGAGCCTCCTTTTCTCCAGCTCCCTCAGGAATTCTCCAGCCCCTTCCCAGCTCCCTCGGCCGCTCCTGAAGCTTCAGGAGCCTCAGGAGCCTTTCCCAACTCTGTTGTCCCATCTGGAAAAGATGCTTCACTGGACGTGGTGCTCACAAACAAGCCAGAACTGGTGGAAAACATAAAGATCAAGGGCTTCAGTGACCATGGGACAAAGCAGCTGAAGATACAGGGAGCAGTGAGCAAAATAAATGGAATTATCCCAGACTTTAGAGGAGCAGAATTGGGGCTGCTCGGGGAAAATCCCGAGGGAAACAGCAAAGGCACCCAGGGTAGTTGGGTGATCCTCCAGCATGGTTTTCCCTCAGCGCACAACTCAGCCCAAAGTGCAGAAATCAAACAGCAGAAGGATGGAGTGGAGGAACACAGAGCTCCTGACTGAGGAAAACAACACAAAAGAAAGAAATGTACTGAAGGGGGAAGCAGGACCTGACAACTTGGGAGAAACTTGAAGATTTAAAACATTACAAACTCCATTCCCGCATCCATGAGCGATGTTCAGCCAGATTTGATCTTCAAGAAAGCCGAGAAGGAAGATCCAGGGAGCTTTGTCCTTTGGGAAGGCTGTGGAGCAAATCCTTTGAGGAGCTATTTTTAAACACGTGAAAGACATGAAGGTCATGTGGAGAAGTTAACACTGAGTTATCAAGAGCGATCTATGGCTGATGAACCTCATTAATTTTTATAGTGAGTTCACAGCTGCTGTGGATAAAGGGGAGACCAGTGAAGGTTGTGTGCCTGGTCTGCTTTAGGGACACCTCCTGTTGTGGTTTTATCCCCAAATTAATGAGATGTGGGGGGATAATGGGCAGTAAAATGGATGAAAAATCAGCAGGCTCAGAGGTGATCAGCAGGAAAGTTTAACCGGCAGCCAGAAATTATTGTATCCTTGTATATGTAACCCCGAGGGCAACAGTCATGAGTGTCACCAAATAAAACCCAGGAAAATCCTGGGGTTTAAATGCTGATTCTTTTAATGTGGTCATCAGTGTTTTCCCTCTTGTGGGTAAAATTAGATAACAATCTTTCATTAATTATTTGGACGATGATTAGTTGGGGAATGTATGGAATAAAAATCCAATCCTCAATGCAAAATGTGAACAGGTAATTCAGAGTAACCAAATAACTCCATAAGCACCTGTGAACTAAAATCCTGTTTCTCCAGAAGTGTGTTTTAAAACAGCGTCACAGAAGCTACAATTTACTGATCTGGCCTAACAATGATGTTTTCTCTCTTTTTTTTCAAAGTACTACATTGAGGAGACAGTTATTGAGGAGGGTGAGCCACATGAGGTAAAGGTCCCTGTCATACTGAATGTAGCATATAAATGCATGTAATTAACATGAAACACTAAATTAGCAGCCTTTTGTATTCTGAGGTTTAATTTTTCACGTTAAACACACAACTTTTGAACAATTGCTGCTTAATACTTTATTTTTGCTTCAAGTCCCTGCTGTGTGACGATCTCAGATCAGTTTACGTGCATCAGTTCTGTTCCCTTCACCTTGTGTAATTTTGCTGAAAAATTAGTTTTGCAGATTTTTCATCTTGTCACTGGTAACAAATACTTGGGTCACCAAGGATTGATTGCCATAGTTTGAAATTCTAAAACAGCTATAACCCAACTTTCTGCTGTGTTGTCATGAAATATTCTTTATGGCATGGGCTTATGCAGAAACAGAAGTCATTAATTGTGTAATTCTTGGTGCATTTTCAGCTCTGTCTCATTGATGCAGATAACTCTCAGAACTGTGACCTTCATGAATTCCTTTGTAAAGGCAATTTTTTATAAAGCTAATTAATACGAAATAAAAGCTGACAGTTATTTGGGTGGTTTTGGAGCATGTTTTTTAGTTATGATAATTATTTTTAGATGCTTTTCGTTGGAATCTCAAAATTACTGCTTGCAGCATGACTATATTGATAAACAAGTATAAAGCATTTAAATTGATTAGAAATTAATGCATGTGGGGCAGAGGCAGCTGGACGCCCACTCTTCCAGACCCTCTGGAGAATAATTCCATGAATTTGATGCAGGAACCAGCCAGAGAGTTCATTGCTGTGGGTTTTTTTAGGGTGGGTGACATATAGAGAGCACAGTGGTAATCCCAGTAGGAAAAGTGCCCCTGATTTTCTGTCTCCATGTGGATCTGGATGAGAGCAGAGCATCCTTTCACCATCTCAGGGGGGTGAAAACCCCTTATCCTAATGAACTTTTACAGCTAGAAAACGAGTGATTATTGAATTTTTTTAATCCTCAGGTGGTCGTTGGGACCATCAGCACAGGCTACACAGACCCTGTGCACCACAACCACGTACACAGCTGAGCACACCCAGCTCAGGGCAGTGAAAACCCTTATCCTAATGAACTTTTACAGCTAGAAAACGAGTGATTATTGAATTTTTTTAATCCTCAGGTGGTCGCTGGGACCATCAGCACAGGCTACTCAGACCTTGAGACCACCACAACCACCTACACAGCTGAGCACACCCAGCTCAGGGCGGTGAAAAACGCTTACGGTAATGAGTTTTACAGCTGGAAAACGAGTGATTATGGAATTTTTTTGATCTCCAGGTGGTCACTGAGATCACCGAGACCATCAGCACAGACTACTCAGGCCCTGAGATCACCACAACCACCTACACAGCTGAGCACACCCAGCCCTCCAGGGAGGATGCAGCCCCTCCCGTCAGGAAGAAGACGATCCGGACGAAAGTGGACCCCTCCAAGTTTTTGACGCCTTACCTGGAACACAGCAATAAAATGAAGGACCTATTCAGCGAGGTAGGTTGTCCCATGTCTCTTATTTCTTGGGGAGCACCAATTTTAAAAATATTTTACAGGGGTTGTTTGGTAGTTATATTGCAAATAACCGGATTTATCAATACTAGGCTCATGGGGAGAATGTAATAAATTAGAGGTGATCCAAGTTAGAGATGGATTTGTTCCTGTTGTGTCAGATGGAATAAACTCAGTTGGCTAAAATAAGCAAAAGTGCAAATGTAATTGAATAATTTTAGTTTATATTATTGAATAATCTACCTCAGATTCCTGTCGTAACCAGATAAATATGGCAATAATTGCTAATACTGTTCTGCCAGAGCTTGGGGATGTGTCTTAATTATTTTTATCATTATTTTCTTCCAGAACAAGTACAAAGAAAAATTTAGAAAAGAAAAAGGAAAGCCATATGCTTCCACAATTGATACCCCAGAAATCCGGAGGATCAAGAAAGTGCAGGACCAGCTCAGTGAGGTGGGTAACGACTGCATTTCTAGGTTCATCCAGGTTCTGGGTGTTTATATGAAGGGTGAAAATGTCATTATTCTGGGTTTTTAAAAGAAAGTCAGTCAGTTTTGCTGTAGAATCAATGAATTTTGTGCACTGTTCCAGGTTAAATACCGCATGGCTGGGGAAGTTGCCAGAACCATTTGCCACGTGGATGAAAAGGCCATGGATATAGAACATGCAAAGAAAGTGTCACAGCAAGTGAGCAAGGTGAGCCACTTCTGACTTTGCCAGCACTGCTGGATCCTGAGGTTACTGATAAGAGCAAAGTTTTGAGCTCAGGGTGCTAAAGCAACATTTATACAACGGTTTAAAAGCACAGGGAGGGATAGCAGAGAAGTTGGTAAGGCAAGTATAAATATAATGTTAAATATTTCCAGTTGCTCTCTTCAGATGTTTCTGCTCTGAGACTTTGATTTTGAAAAAAAAAATATCTTTAAAGCAGGCAGTTTATTCACACAAGTAAATATTTTTTTTAACGATAGAGTGACCAACTTGCTGATCTTTCCTTCCAGGTATTATACAAACAAAACTGGGAGGAGAATAAGGACAAGTACCTGCTTCCCCCTGATGCTCCAGAGCTGGTGAATGCAATAAAAAACACAGCAATGTTCAGCAAGGTAACAAAAACTAACCACAGATCTAAGCAACTGAAGTAAAATAAGCTTTCAAAGCCAGAAATTAATCAATAATGAGCACTCTGGCATTTTTTTCTTGTAGAAACTCTATACTGAAGACTGGGATGCAGACAAAACATTGTTTTATCCCTACAATGACAGTCCAGAGCTCAGAAGGGTGGCAGAGGCTCAGAAGACTCTGAGTGATGTGAGTATCAAGGCAGGGATTTGCACGTGGGTACCAAGGGCTGTTGGGTTATGGTGTAAGCTGGGACATGCCATGGACTTTGATTAGATATAAAAGCTTCATAATGGAACAGAAAATAAAAGCGTGTTAAGTGACCTCTAACAGTAGTGTTATTTCATAGATATAGATATATAGGTATTTCATAGAGGAATATGTACTTGATTTTAGAGTACAAAGTAGAGCGTGTTAGAGTACAAATCCACTGGCAATTTGATGCTGGATTAGGAAGGAATGAATGAATGAATGAATGAATGAATGAATGAATGAATGAATTTATTAAGTCAGCAAGGAGACCTCGAGTATCTCCCCAGATGCAGAAACTCTCAGGGCTGTCTCCAAGTCCAGCTCACTCTAGTGAGTCTGCAAATGTGCCTCTAAAAAAAGTGATAAGAAAAGCCAGGAATTGGTGGGGCTGGGTTTTGCTGATATTTAGATACACAGAACTCTTCAACAGGGGATTTCAGCTCTCACTTGAAGATTCCAGTGAATTTTGCAGGTGTTCAGAAGTTCCCTGGTAATACACAGATTAAAGAATTCCTGCTGCAGGGGCTGTGGGCAGAACTTCTTTTACTAATGTGGTGGTGGCAGAGTTCAATTCTGTGATGCTCAAATAAATGTTTAATCCTTCCATCCTTACAGATTGTCTACAAAAAGGGGCACGACGAAAGGAAACTGAAATTCACCTCTCTGCCAGACCCCCCTGATGTGGAACAGGCCAAGAAGGTGACCCGGCAGCTGAGTGATGTGAGTAGAGCCTGCTGCCCAAACCCCACTCCTGCAGGTAGAGAGGCAAAAAGGGACCTAAGGAGAGGAATTTGCTGGAGAAATTGGGACCAAGTTGTATAATCTTGGAAGCAGGGTTTTAACTCCATTCAGAATTTAACTATGATTATTTTCTTTTTTTTAAAATTTATTTTATCGTATATTGAAACTTATCTGTATTTTAAGATTGAATTGCAGTATTCAGTCAGGGTGGAGAAACCACTAAGAAAATTAGACTGAACCCGTTTGTAAGGTAAAATAATTAATTTAGAGAAAATTCCTTTAATCTTAGATTTCCATGGCTTAAAAGCTAAATTGTCATTAAGAAAATTTTATAACGTGTAAAAAAAAAGGATCAGTGCCATAATTCTTTGAAATGAATAAAATAATAAGCTTTGTAGGTATCTCCAAAACTATAAAATATAGATTTTTTAAAAAGGTTTTTTTTGGCATATATGTTCTTTAGCAATATCAAAAAAGCATTGGAGGAGTTTTGTTTTTTATGGTTGCTTTCAACTACGGCTGAAAATGCACCTGGAACACTGAGCTGAAACTCAGGCAGGTGTTTTGTTGTTAGACAAACTCTTTAAACTTTTAATACTTGATTTCTGTGAGCTTGAATAAATAATAGAAATTACAAATACCAGGTAATTAAAAGGGTTTGGTTATAACCAGTTCCAGCAGCAATACCAGCAAATTCTGATTTAATGGGCAATATCCTATTACTATGTGACCAAGGAGTAAACAAAACTAAAGGAATATGTTAGAGATGATTAATTTATCTTTTTTAGATCAGGGAAGGTACTGAGAGAAATTGCTTAACACTGAAATGGTTTAGCCAAATCATATTTAAGGTGTTTTTGACCATAACTGCTGAAACAGTTGTAAGGCAGCTGTCAAATATGAAGCAGCTTTAAAAAGACAGCTTTGAAAAATGAATCTGTCAAGTGAAAATGGGGCTGTGTCTTGGGGATTCAATTTTATTGTTTTGTTTCCTTATAGGTTATTTACCATGAGGACTATAAAAACAAAATCAAAGGCAAGTGGAGTCAAACTCCATGTTATGACGTGGCAATTGCAAAAATGAATGCAGAAAATCTGAGTATGGTGAGTGAATCCTGCAGAAAATCTTCCAACAGCTTTGTCCCTGTTTATGTTCATGTGGAAAATTCATGAGGCTCCATTTGTGGCATTGCTTATTTCCCAAATATTCCCTGTTGTAGATGTCTAATTTACAATTGGATGATGTGTTGTTTCCTGTCTGTGTCTGTTCCTAACAGAGGAAATACCAGGAAGACTTTGAAAACATGAAAGACCAAATCTACTTCATGCAGACTGAAACTCCGGAGTATGAAGCCAACAAACGAGCTTCAGATAACGTCAGCAAGGTGAGGAACCTGTGTGCTCAGCTTGGGAACAGTCCTGGACTCACACAAGTTTGTGCTGGAATTGTTTTGGCAAAACCTTTCGTGGTCCTTTGCCGCCGTAAGTTAAATAACAGGGGCATTTTTCCTGGAAAGTTGAAGATTATATCATAGAATAGATTCATATCACGGAATGGTTTGGGTGGGAAGGGACCTTAAAGCCCAGCCAGTGGCACCCTGCCATGGGCAGGGACACCTTCCGCTGTCCCAGGGTGCTCCAAATCCCATCCAGCCTGGCCTTGGACACTTCCAGGGATAGGGCAGCCTCAGCTGCTCTGGGCAGTCACACAGGTTAGTGAGCATTTGGCTTTTAATACTGATTTCTAAAATATCTTTTTTTTTTTTATTTTTATTCTTTCAAGTTCAAATACAGGGCTGACTATGAAAAGAAAAAAGCTGTTGCAGATTATAATGTGCTCCCTGCTACAGAGAACCCATTGCTGAAGCAATTAAAAACTGCAGGAAATATTCTGAGTGATGTGAGTATTATCAATGTGCAGCTATGTCATTTTCGGTCATGTACCACAAACCACACTCACCATTTCTTCACAAGGCTTCTCCTTTGCATCTTGTAGTATTTTTAGTTTTGTAGACCCGTATTTATCATGAGATAGCACCAGCCAGAACAATTCAGATAAAGAATGAATTCTCCACAGATGAGTGTAGCAACAGCAGTGGCATGTGGGTGGTTAATTAGTGGCTAGTTCATTTAGATCCTTGTGGATAATGAATCACAAGAGGACGGTTCTTGCCTTACTGTTTTAAGGAATTTCAGCTAATAATGATAATATATGTGGTGCTTTTACATATTTTTCTGTTATATTCTGGTTATTCACTGTAACAGTCTTCTCAATTCCTCTTTTATTTGTATGAAAAGAGATTGAATATTTCTCAGTGTCAGAAGTTCAAAAACCATTAGTCAGATCTTTCTGTCTTCCCTTACAAACCTAAGAAAAGAGTTTTTAAAGACCATTTTTAAATGGTCTAACCTATTTTTAAAGACCATTGGGAAAACAGTGCCATCTGTTTCTCAATCCTGTGGGGAAGCTTTTCTTTGGAACCGTGTCTCTGTTTTACTCTTGTCATTTTCAGCGTGGTGAGGGTGACTTGCAGTGAAGTCTCCTGCATGATCTGGTATTGTTTGATTTGCAGAAATTGTACAAAGAAGCCTATGAACAGTCCAAAGGAAACAGGATGAATTACTGTGAGACACCCAAGTTCCAGACTGATGCTGCTCTGAAGAACTTTAGTGATGTAGGTATTTCTCTTGGGGTTAATCCTTCAGTACTGACCCTCTTGATTACTTTTGCTTCTCAACTCGTGGTGATTTTGGCAGGTAAAATATAAAGATGCATATCAGAAGAATATTTTGGGGCACTACTTGGGCAGCTTTGAGGACCCACATCAGATCCACTGCATGAAGGTTGAAGCTATGAAAAGTGATGTAAGCATGGCAATCGTTCTGTTTTCCCCATCCCTCTGGCAGTTTAGACAAAGCCCGGTTGCGGTGCCTTACTGAATGTTGCTCTTGTTCCTAGAAAAATTACAAAGCAGATTATGAGGAGGAAAAGACAAAGTGCTACTTCCCTCAGACCATAACTCAAGAGTATGAAGCAATCAAGAAGTTGGAGCAATGTAAAGATGTGAGTACAGCACAGCAGTTGCTCACCACAGAGGAGTGAACTGAGTGATCCCTGGTAACATCAATGATTCTGAATTTGGCCTCATTGCCATATGTGACTTTTTAAAAAAAAACCCATCGTCATTTCTGTTTCAGGGCCTTTTGTGACATCTAGTGATCAAAACAGATACAGCACATTCCTTTTTATAACAAGTAAACCCTTAAAATGAGAGCAGTAGTATCAAAATGAAGAATGAATCTCAAGCATTCATCTGCTTAATTAAATATATATTTTTAAAATTAATACTTTGGAAGTATTTAACTTATTAATAATTTTATTTATTTTAGCAACACTTGGAAAATACTTTATATGCATTTTCTACAAGTTTTTTTTAATCTTCTTTCAGTACACCTATAAAAAGCATCCTGATCAAACCAAATTCACTTCAGTAACTGACTCTCCAGTACAGAAGCAAGCAGAGATCAACAGCAAACAGCTGAGTGATGTAAGTAAGCTTTGGAAACACTCTGACATTCCCAGTGTCTGCCCTGTGCCCACCTTCGCTTCATCCTCCAGCTTTATGAGCACTTCTGAAATAATTGTGTAGGCGACTGTGCGTATTCACAATTTTATTCCTGCAGAAAACCAGATTTTTAAAAATAGTTTTTCAATTCACAGTCTATAAATTGGGCTGCTAAGTATCTTCCTTTATTTTTCGTTCCAGATATTGTATAAATCCAAAGGGGAAGAAATTATTCACAAGTACCACCTCCCTCCTGATGTGCCCCAGTTTATCCAGGCCAGAGTTAATGCCTACAACATCAGTGATGTGAGTATGTTTTGAATTTCAACACCATGAAGCTCTCCACTGATGGTATCAATTTTATTGCCTTTATGATGTTAAAATTTTGGTGGCATTATCAGCCTTCCAGGAATGAGATAAAAACTGACATCTCCCTTAATAGTCTTGGAATTTTAATCGTCTGGCCAGACTGATAAAAAAGAATCAACCAGGCTGCTTTCTCCAGGCCCTTTAGAGAGGGAGCACAAAGCCTGAGTTTGAAGCTAACAGGAAAAAATTTCTGAAGGTTCAGTCGAATGAAAAAGGGTTTTGCATAGGAAAGGGCAAAAATGCCACTGATAGAGTTGTTCTAAATAAAAAGTGCAAAAATGTTTGTGGGATTCATGACTACCTTTGTAGTTGATTTATTTATTGTAATAGAACTGTAGTTTGTGTACAGGTTAACATTTTTCCCTTGAAATTACATGGACTAAACTGAATATTTTAATTCCTGTAATAAAATCTCCTGTAGTAAAAACATGGGCTTAAACTCTTTATTAGAATTACTATTCCTGACACTGCAAACTCTTTTTTTTTTTCCCTCCAAGGCTAACTACAAAGCAGACTGGAAGAAAACCCTTGCCAAAGGCTATGATCTGAAACCAGATGCCATTCCAATTATTGCTGCTAAAGCTTCTCGGAATATTGCAAGTGATGTAAGTAGGATTTACATCCAGTGGAACACATACCTCTCCTGCATTTCATTCTTTATTGTTATTTACCTGTGCTGGAGACCTGGACTCCTGCTTCAGCAAAAGGTTACAAGTGACTCTTCATTCCTCTCTTAAACATCCCTGATTCCATATTGGGATATCGAATTGTTTGGTGAGGCTGTTCAGTAATTTATTTTTATTATAGTCTTAATTAAAAGCTGAATGTCCCTGGGAGTTGCAAGCCTGTGTCAGTGACAGTGGTTGAGGGAGGGCTTGTAGCTACAGGTTTGGGTTGAGATATGTACCAGGTGTCAAGACAAGCTGAAAAATCCAATAATCCTCTTCTCTTTTTGACCTAAATAGTCTTGTGCTGTTGTAAAAAACATTTATGAGGTTACAGAATGAACTGCAGCATTAATACTTTGAAACTCAGTGTTTTAAACCCATCCAAAGTGTGTTTTCTCTTTCCCAAGTGGGTAAAGCTGTTTTTCCTTTTTCTCTAGTACAAGTACAAGGAATCCTACGAGAAAGACAAAGGCAAACAGGTTGGGTTCCGGAGCCTGCAGGATGATCCCAAACTTGTTCACTACATGAACGTGGCCAAAATCCAATCGGATCGGGAATACAAGAAGGATTATGAAGTCACCAAGACCAAATACCACACTCCTCTGGATATGTTCAGCGTGACAGCTGCCAAGAAAGCCCAGGAAGTGGTGACAAACGCTGGCTATAAGCAGCCAATCCACAATTACACCCTCCTGCCCGATTCTGTGAACCTGGAGCTGTCCAGAAACGTGATGCAGCTTCAGAGTGATGTATGTCATCAATAATCAGCTCCATTTTTAATTCTCGTCGTGACTGTGTGACATCATTAATCTTTTAAGGCTAAAATATTAATTTATATAATCCAATATGTATTATATTGGATTAACAGTAGGTTGTGATGTAAGTGACTGGTCTGGAACCATTTCTTTTCCAAATATTATCAGAGTTATGTGTAGCTGTTAAGTTCTAGGAAAGTTATCTAGCAAGTAGCAACTTTTTTATATCTCTCCATATTTGTCCTATTCCCAGCAAATGAACATGTTTTCCTAATTGGTGTATTTTTTGTAGTCTGATTTTAATTACTGTGATTTTATTTCTCCTAAATACTGACTCTATCGTACTTAAATTTTAATGAAATCTAAATTGTCCCTCAAAAATGAACCACCAGGGGAGGTTTTAAGGCTTTACCTGTTTTATGTATGTAGACACTAATTTTTCTTGCCTCACTGTTTATTTTTGAAAAGAATCTGTACAAATCTGACTTCAATAACTGGCTGAGGGGAGTTGGCTGGGTCCCAATTCAGTCACTGGATGTGGAAAAGGCCAAGAAAGCCACGGAGATTCTCAGTGAGAAGAAATACCGCCAGCATCCCGACCAGCTCAAGTTCTCCATCCCCATGGATGCCATGGAACAAGTGCTGGCAAAGCAAAATGCCAAGACCATGAACAAGGTGGGAAGCTCTTGGATTGACCCAAAGTTTGGGTCTTTGTCTTGCGAAGTTGCGGGGCAAGGTGCATTCCCACTGGGATTATTAAAATTTCCAATGGGTGTGGCAGTTCCTTGGTTACGACTGGACACTGAGAGGTCATGGTAAGCCTCTGACTGCTCATAATTAAGGGAGTTTCATTTTCTCTTTCTAAAGGTTAAAGATTTCTTCTCCAGATTTATAGTGCTTTGATAATCCTTTTTTCAGTAGGACGTATTCACAATAAATGAACTGCAGAAAACCTGGAATTCTGTCAGTTTTGTACAAGTTTCCTGAAAAGTGGAGTTCTCTACACTTGTCTCTAATTATCCAGGACAGCACTGATCCTTATTCCTTGTTTTCCATGGAAGGAAAGAAAGTCTGTGAAAATAAATTCTGCTTTCCATTAATGCAGGGAAGAACACAGATTGGAAACGTCCAGCTTCAATATTTATTAATTATCAAAACATACTTTGCAAATTTCTCACAATACTAAAGAGAGCAGGAAGATAATGCTGCTCCTCAGCAGCTCTGTGAAAATTATTTCTGGTGCTAATAATATTTTTAGGAAATATTATTTATTACAAATGAGCAGAACAAAAGCAAACTCTTTTTTTATGACTTCAGTACCTTTCCAGTGCTAAAAATACCTTTGTAATTGCAGAGGCTGTACACAGATAAATGGAACAAAGAGAAGACCAGCATTCATGTGATGCCAGACACCCCAGAAATTCTGCAGTGCAAAGTGAACCAGATGACAATGAGTGATGTGAGTTGCTGTGCTCATGGCGGGCGTTCAGTGCCTCGCCCTCATTTTAATGCCTTGTTTGAAAAATACCTGACTTCAGAGTTCTGCCTTCATGACACCTGTTCTCTTTCTCATCTGAACGTAGAAACTCTACAAAGCTGGATGGGAGGAGGACAAGAAGAAGGGTTATGACTTGCAGCCAGATGCAATTCCAATAAAAGCTGCCAAAAGCTCCAGGGACATCGCGAGCGACGTGAGTCTGGTTGTGTGACACCATTCCGTGACTTTATATAAATTGACTAAACCTGAGATCTTTTTCAGTGATAAAACAGAGCTTAATATTGCATTTTTTAATTGAGGTTTTTGCTGTTCTTCCTCTTTCCTGCTCTCAGTATAAATACAAACTGGCCTACGAGAAGGCCAAAGGGAAGCACATCGGCTTCCGCAGCCTGGAGGACGACCCCAAGCTGGTGCACTTCATGCAGGTGGCCAAGATGCAATCTGACAGGGAGTACAAAAAGGATTACGAGAAGGCCAAGACCAATTTCCACACTCCAGTTGACATGGTCAGCGTGGTGGCAGCCAAGAAGGCTCAGGAAGTGGCTACAAATGCAAACTACAAGAACTTAATCCACACCTACAACGTCCTGCCCGATGCTATGAACATCGAATTGGCCAAGAACATGATGCAGTTACAGAGTGATGTAAGTAAGAGGTGCTTCAGCCTTTGAACTGTGAATACTGAGCTGCTTTGTTTGTGAAAAAGCACTGTAAGAGAAATAGTATTTTTTTCCCAGTGAAATTAGCTCAGATGTCTATGAAAATGTAGTAAATTATGCAAATTTTTCAACAATTACAGCTGTTTTATTTTTCCTAGACTCTGAAATATCTATGAATTTGAGCTTAGAAATAAGCAATTTTATGAATATTTACTCCTTACATGTCCCATCAGGCTCTTCAGGAGCAACAGTTATGTGCAGACCAGGACAGGAAAAGCTTCACTTTTCCTTAATACATTTTATCTTGTACTTCCAAATCTATAAACTATTTTATGCTTCATATTGGTTTTTATCTACTTTCTGCCTGCAGAATCAATACAAAGCAGAGTATGATGAAACTATGAAGGGTGTTGGGTGGGTCCCACTGGGCTCCCTGGAGGCTGAGAAGAACAAAAAAGCCATGGAAATTGTGAGTGAGAAGAAATATCGCCAGCACCCAGACAAGCTGAAGTACTCTGTTCCTATGGATTCCATGAACATGGTCTTGGCTTTAAATAATGCCAAAATCATGGATGAGGTAAGAGAATGCTCATCAGAATTCATTTAAGCTTGCAGAAGCGGGCAACAATCTACATCTGATTTAACAGTCAACCCTGTATGTATGCAGAGCTTTAGAAAACATGATTTTATTTTGTAGTTAATGAATGTGCTTTAAGTGCTAAAATAGAAAGAAAAGTATTCCTCCTGTGGCAGTAACACATCATTGTCAGGGCAGTTTGGATTTCAAGTGGAAAATAGTATTTTAAATTGTTTTATTCAATAATAACAGATGTTGAGGTCTCTGTTTTTTTTTTAATCCTTCCAGCACAAGTACAAACAAGCCTGGGAAGAAGACAAAAAGAAAATTCACATCACCCCAGATATTCCACAGATTGCTTTAGCAAAAGCAAATGCATTCAATTTAAGTGAAGTGAGTATTGTTTGTAAGGCCATGACCTCGCTCTAATTTTTTTATTAGGAATAAGTGAAATGAGAGACTGCAAAAGTCTCACCTTGCTAACCTGTAGTAATTTCACAAAACCTATCAATTTTCCTTTTCCCTGCTTTCTTCCCCAAAATTAGATACCCAGAACTGCCAAGAAAAAAACATGTTTATTGTCAGGTTGTGAAGTGTTCATGCAGACCATTAAAATGTAACAGCTGCTAACAAAATACTTTGAGTACTGTTCATGTTTGTTACTGTATTATTTTATTATTGATTATTTTATTTCCCCTTGCACAAGGTTTTGTACAGGGTTCAAAATGTAAAAGATGACGTTATAGACAGGTTTTGGTAGCCAATTTTTAAATCTATATATGCTAAATAAAGTATTGCTTATAATTATAGCGCATCAGCAATGTGGGCAGAAATAGACATTTTAATATTTTTTTTATTTTTTAAGATGACATCCTTGTAGATGTAACTTTTCACCAATGTTTGTGCACGTGGAAAACATGCAAACTTTTGCTTTTTTTAAAGATGTTTCTTTTTCCTTTTGCAGAAAATGTACAGATCTTCATTTGAAGAAACCAGGAAGAAAGGATATGATCTCAGGGCTGATGCTATTCCTGTCAAAGCTGCCAAAGCTTCCAGGGATATTGCCAGTGATGTAAGTTCTTGGGAGAAAAAATGGGCAGGGACAGCTTCCACTATCCCAGGCTGTTCCAACCTGGCCTTGGACACTTCCAGGGATCCAGGGGCAGCCACAGCTTCTCTGGGCAACATGTGTTAGGGCCTCAGCACCCTCATAGGGAAGAATTTTTTGCTTAATTTCAGATCTAAATGAATGAAAGTCTCTGTTTCTGTTCTCTTCCAGTATAAATACAAATTAGGGTATGAACAAGACAAGGGGAAACTCGTCGGCTTCCGCAGCCTCCAGGACGATCCCAAACTTGTCCATTGCATGCAAGTGGCCAAGATGCAGTCGGACAGGGAGTACAAGAAGGCCTATGAGATGAGCAAGACTCATTACCAGACACCTTCTGATGCCCTCAGCGTGGTGGCAGCCAAGGAGGCCCAGGACCGTGTCACCAACACCAACTACAAACGCCTGATCCACCAGTACATGCTCCTGCCAGATGCAATGAGTTTGGAGCTGTACAGAAACATGAATCAGATCCAAAGTGACGTAAGTTTTCTTTTTGTGGTTTTTGTTTTTACATCGTGCCTGAAGTTTGGGAAGAACGGGATTATTTTTTATGAGCTGTCTTCTTTTCGTGGCTTTTGTTTTTCCGTCATGGCTGTGTTTTGGAAAGAGCTGGATTATTCTGCATGAGCTGTTTGTACGTTGTAAACTTTGCTTTTGTTTGGCAGAACGAGTACAAGCAGGATTACAAGGAGTGGTTCAGGGGCATTGGTTGGAGTCCCATTGGTTCTCTGGATGTGGAGAAATCAAAGAAAGCCACGGAGATTGCGAGCGATCGGAATTACCGCCAGCACCCCAGCAAGTTCCCCTTCACCAAGCAGAACGATGCCATGGACCTGGTCCTTGCCAAGCAGAATGCAAATATCATGAACAAAGTGAGTATTTAGGGGAAGAGACATGCAGGCATTCACGTATCATCCATTCCAATAACCACTCTGTAAATCTTTGTCATGCCTTTATGTGGCAGCATCCCCCTGGGAAAAACAACTGTCAAAGGCTCCTCTTTTTTCTTTTTTTTTTTCCTCAATGAAACAGTTCTTGATAAACAGCATTGGTTAAAGAAATATTTTCTCATTTTTCTCCAACCTCTATTCATCCCATCCTTATATAGAAACGACTGGTCCTGAAAATCTTGACAGTTTGGTTTCATTAGGAGAGAGACTGCAAAATCATTCCGCTGATTCTGGATTAGATCATTACATAGTAAAATAAATCTGAATCAGCACCTTCACCTTTTCACTCATCCATATCCAAATGGAAAGACGAAAACCTGGAAGAACCATCTTTTGTCATTTATATTAACACGTCTGGTGTAACTTTCTGCCCATAGCATGCTTATACCCAAGCCTGGGAGAAGGATAAAACTCAGGTCCATGTGATGCCAGACACACCAGATATTCTACAGGCCAAACAGAACAAGACAAACTACAGTCAGGTAGAGTCTTTTGATACATCCTATCAACATTTTAAATTAATATCTACTGGAGATTTAGAACACGGGCAAGAATTTCATGTGGGTAATATTTTCAGAGTAAAATAAGTACCAGCTTCAGGCTAGCAAACTAACAGACTAAATTGCCTTATAATGTATGGAAAAGATAAGTCCTGCTTTTGAAGTCTGGAAGTGCATAGTCCATATTCCATGTTTAGCATGGAATTAAGTCACGTTAAAAATCCCTTACTATAAAATTACAAGTTAATAGTGAATGTTTTTCACCTAACCTATGGGAAAAAGTAGATTCAGTGATTCCAACTTTTCTCTCAGCTTTCAGATAGGAGAAAGTGACAATTGTGCCCATAGAAAACACTCAGGTTTGGCTTTGCATCATTGCTCAGAGGCAAATTTTGACTTAAGAATGCCTGTACTTAAAATCAACTCTGCACAAACTGACTTGACTGTTAAATGGCTCCATGAAAACCTTATTAAAATTTTATTAAGCCAATCAAAAAGTGTTCATTTATCTCAGATGTATGTATTTTGAATTCTCCAGATAGGTTTCAAATCAAGATGAGCTATAGTAGGAAGCTGCTAAGTAGTGAAAAACTATTTAGTCCCTCTCCTAAGCCTTGGAAGACCAGCATTCCTTGTTTATCAATTTCCCATTTCTCAGTTCCCATTCTAGCAGCCCTTCTCTCATAACTGAAGCCTGTGAGGTGACCAGAATTTGGATCATTAGTGTATCTGAGTAGCAGGTGACATACATATTACTGGTTTTAATTAACTTTGTTTTCAATTTTAGAAACTCTACAAGCTTGGCTGGGAGGAGATGATAAAGAAAGGCTATGACCTCACACCTGAAGCCATGTCAGTGAAAGCTGCCAAAGCTTCAAGGGACATTGCAAGTGATGTAAGCAGCATTTTTAACTGGATGTGACACGCACTGATCTGGTTGTTATAACCTGCAGAGTCACAGTAAATTGAAATACACCTCTCTGCTAAGGTGTGGCTTGGAGTCAAAACCAGCAGTGCTGACAAAACTCCTTCCTGAGCTGTTTGTGTCCAGTTTAACAAGGGTTTCTCTGGCATCTTAAGAAGTCCAAAATTTTGTCTGTTCACAACATGGCTGGTCATAAAAAGGGAGGAGTTTTTCTGCTCTTTTGGCTGCTTCATTTTCAGAGCTGCAGCAAATTTGGTCCAATTAGCTGAGCCCAGTGCCTATCCAGGGAAATCCTCATTACATCTCTGAAACAGATGTGGTGACACATGGACTGCTGTTACCATTACTTGGTACAAATACAACTCCTGCATTTGTGGAAGAGATTTTATTAATAATTAGGGAAGGTTTCTTGTGCTTAAGTATCTTTGTATTTCATAGTTTTTCACTGTTGATGATGTTATTCATCAGAATATTTCAGTGTGTCGGTATCAGGGAGTTCTGAACAGGGTGGGTGTATGAATCAGATGGCACAGGAGACCATTCCTATTGCCACGCTCTCTTCCTTTCCAGGGACTCTTTCTTTCCCAGGGAGAGCATTCACTGACACCAAGTCATGCACATTAGTCAAGGGGCTGCTAAAACTTTGCATGAGGTGCCATAACAGGTTGCTTATTTATGGAATCCTAGAATCCCAAAATGGTTTGGTTGGAAGGCACATTAAGGATTATTCAGTTCCACCCTTTCTGTGGGCAGGGCCACACTCCACTATCCCAGGTTGCTCCAAGCCCCATCCAGCCTGGCCTTGGACACCTCCAGGGGCAATTTCATGAGGAACATGAAGATGAGGGAATATATTGGTATTTTGCTTGTATATTTTACCCTTACACGTTTGTCACTGATTTGAGTGGTGCCACCTTTGCCGTTGCAGTTCAAGTACAAAGAAGGATACCGCAAGCAGCAGGGACATCACATCGGCTTCCGCAGCTTGCAGGATGACCCCAAGATGCTGTGGTCCATGCAAGTAGCTAAAATGCAGAGTGAGAGGGAGTACAAGAAAGACTTTGAAAAGTGGAAGACCAAGTTCAATATGCCCGTGGATATGCTGGGCTTCCTTCTGGCTAAGAAGTGTCAGGAGCTGGTCAGTGATGTGGACTACAAACGGATACTGCACCGCTGGACTTGTCTGCCAGACCAGGTCGATGTCACCGAGGCAAAGAGGGTCAACGAGCTGCAGAGTGATGTAAGCTCCCTATGGGTCTAATTCACTTATTTCCATGTAAAATAATTGCTGCTGATTGGAAAGTATCTTCGATGACTTGCTTTTGATATCAGTATTAGATCAGATTGGAGCTAAACTGCCGGTTAGACTTTTCATAGGGTTTAATCAATGAACAGTGAAATAATCTGCTATGGTTTTGATTTTCATCCTCAACAGAACGTGTATAAGTCAGATCTACAGTGGCTCAGAGGCATTGGATGGAGTCCTTTGGGATCTCTGGAAGCTGAAAAGAACAAGAAAGCTTCTGAAATACTGAGTGAGAAGAAGTACAGACAGCACCCCGACACTATTAAGTTCACAAGTATCCCAGATGCCATGGATGTTGTTTTGGCAAAATCTAATGCCAAAAATAGGAGTGATGTAAGTTGCCTCTAGAGACAGAAAGTGGGATTCAAGGATTGAATACATATTGAATTAATACACATTTTTGAATTAATACACATTTTAAAAAAGCATCTCTGGTTCAGAAAAGGCACTTAAAATATGCAGATGGCAGGTGTTTATAGTCAGGGCCTCACTGCTCTTTGTGCCTTCTTCAGAAGATGAAGATCCTGAGTGCTGATAATTTACTCAGTAAAACTGGAAATAAGACCTTTAGTAGGCAGCATGTAAATATATTGTTTTCTTTCTGTTTCCTTGGCATTACATGGATGTAAAAAAGAAAAAAAAGGTTGTATTTCAGTAAGAAGTCATTGTATTATTTGATTTTACTATCTTGTCTTGTTTACCTCCCTAATTCTTGCTTAGTACATCTTCGCTTTGCTAATGCAGAGAAAAGGTGAACTGGAGTTACTGCTGTGGAGGTGAATCTTGGATCAGACCAGGTTTTTGTTTGTGTCTCTTTCAGATACTCTACAGGGAAGCTTGGAACAAGGACAAGACTAAGGTTCACATCATGCCTGATACACCTGAAATTTTGCTGGCTAAATCAAACTTGATTAACACAAGTGATGTAAGTTTGCATTTGGAACTGGGTATAGAGAATCACAGGGTTGAGAATCACCCCTACAGAAAACGCTGGGAATAATTCAGATTATTATATTTGCTAAAAGAAAATTCTGATCTTCAATGAAATAATCAGAAAACATTTAAATATTTTATATTCAAGGTTATGAAATACATGTCATTAATAGCAAGGTATAGAGTTTAATTTCATTAATTAAACTGTGTTTGGAAACCCATGCTTTCTTTTCTATAGTCAGAGGTGGAAAGTTGTAGCACTGAAAAACTTTCTACAGAGTTTTATCTGCGTTAATTCCTTTGAATCCTTCTCCAACAGAAACGTTACAAGGTAGGATATGAAGAGCTGAAGAGGAAAGGCTACGACCTCCCTGCTGATGCCATCCCCCTGCAGGCAGCCAAGGCATCCCGAGACATTGCCAGTGAGGTGGGTCTTGCAGAGGGAAAATCAGAGTGGGGCACAGAGGGGACACATAATCTTGGGTAAAAATGGTTTATATTTAACAGGAGGGGATATGTAAAATTTTAACACTGTTGTATTGCTGCCCACCTCAAAGGCTGTGTAATTCTTAATGATGCAAAGTTAAATACAATACCATGAGTTAAAGATGACAGTACATAGCTATGAGAAATCTCATAATATCTCCTGGACGTTATAACAAATGCTAAAACTTTTAGGAAAAAACCACAAGCAAATTAAAATATGTTAGATTCAAAATGGTTAACTACTGTATTAACAACAGAGAAACTGAAGTGGCAGCTTGGAAAGAAGTGGTAATTGTTGCTTCTGTGTTCAATTAGTACAAATACAAAACCGCGTACAGAAAACAGCTGGGCCACCACATCGGGGCCAGGAACATCGAGGACGACCCCAAGATGATGTGGTCGATGCACGTGGCCAAGATCCAGAGTGACAGGGAGTACAAGAAGGACTTTGAGAAGTCCAAGACACGGTTCAGCAGCCCCGTGGACATGCTGGGAGTGGTGCTGGCCAAGAAATGCCAGGAGCTGGTGAGCGACGCCGATTACCGGCACCCTCTGCACCGCTGGACCTGCCTGCCCGACCAGAACGACGTTGTCCATGCCAAGACAGTGTACGACCTGCAGAGTGATGTGAGTGGTTCTTTACTGGCTGTGTGACAGCCTTGGGTGTCCGTCCTGTGTTCTTTCTATTATTGGAGGAGGGGTTTGTGTGGCAAGAAAAGGGCAACAGATTGAAATCCTTGTCTTCTGGAGAACTAAGGGTTGGACATCTTGGGTGCAGATGATAATGGTATGAAGAGCCCTGGGAGATGGGTACAAACTCTGAATGGATGGCTGGTGGGTTGACCCAGGGGAACATGCTCCATTAAGCAGAGTTTCCCTTGCTGGGAAATGAGGTTGCTTGGAGTGAGGAGGTTGCTGAGCTGTTTGTGTCCTTTCCAGAACGTGTACAAGTCTGACCTGCAGTGGCTGAGGGGCATTGGCTGGTCCCCAATTGGATCATTGGATGTTGAGAAGAACAAGAGGGCGAGCGAGATCCTGAGTGACAAGAAATATCGGCAGCACCNCGTCCTGTGTTCTTTCTATTATTGGAGGAGGGGTTTGTGTGGCAAGAAAAGGGCAACAGATTGAAATCCTTGTCTTCTGGAGAACTAAGGGTTGGACATCTTGGGTGCAGATGAGAATGGTATGAAGAGCCCTGGGAGATGGGTACAAACTCTGAATGGATGGCTGGTGGGTTGACCCAGGGGAACATGCTCCATTAAGCAGAGTTTCCCTTGCTGGGAAATGAGGTTGCTTGGAGTGAGGAGGTTGCTGAGCTGTTTGTGTCCTTTCCAGAACGTGTACAAGTCTGACCTGCAGTGGCTGAGGGGCATTGGCTGGTCCCCAATTGGATCATTGGATGTTGAGAAGAACAAGAGGGCGAGCGAGATCCTGAGTGACAAGAAATATCGGCAGCACCCAGACACCATCAAATTCACGAGCCTTCCTGACTCGATGCCCATGGTGCTGGCAAAGCACAACTCCAAAATCATGGACCAAGTAAGATTTCCTCATGTTTGCATCCTGAAGGAAATGAACACCTTGATTTCCCAGGATGTTGTCCTATGCCCTTCCTTGGCCTGGGTGCTTCAAGGGGGATGCTGCATTCTTTTGCCTCAGGGATTTGTGATCCTTGTTTGAGATATAATACTCCTGTGTGGTTGGGTAGTAATGGGGTACAATTAGTAATGGGGTACAATATGGAAAAGGGTGAAGCATTAGAGAGTTTTGGGGAAAGGGCAGGAGTTTCTGGGTTAGTACAAAGTAGAGGCCTCTTGCTTTGGTTCATGGAGCTGATTTGCTCACGGAGTTTGTTTCCCTGAGCCTGTGTGATCTTGTTTCCTTCTGTCCTGCTCGTTTTCCAGCGCTCGTACATCTCAGCGTGGGAGAAGGACAAGACCAGCATTCACATCATGCCGGACACCCCTGGGATCCTGCTGGCCCAGCAGAACAAAGTGAACTTCAGCGAGGTGTGTGGCTGCTGAGGGTGCAGTGCCCGTGGCTGGGCGCTGCCGTGTCGCGGGCAGCGGCGTTGTCTGAGGCCACGGTGGTGTCTGTTTCAGAAACTGTACAAGCAGGCGATGGAGGAGGAGAAGAAGAAGGGCTACGACATGCGGGCAGATGCCATTCCCATCAAGAGTGCCAAAGCTTCCCGGGACATCGCCAGTGATGTGAGTGCACAGCTGCCCTCGCTGTCCCACGGGTGCCACATGCTGGCAGTTGAAGTCAGGGTTTGCAACTGAGCCAAATGGAGGCAACAAATCCATTGCCCGTCACTGCCATTCTGTTGTCATTTAAAGTTTTTGTTCTACGCTGTCCAACTGTATTTTATGGAGGTGCACTGTTGCAAGGGAAGGCCTAGGGGATGTGGAAGAGTAGGCATGGGAGCTCAGTGATGGCCATAGCCCAAAGCAGGGTCCCTCTTGGGCTTGTGAGTGCATCTCCTTGTGCAACAGGCTGGAGTTCTGAGGTGTTGTACTGCCCCAGCACTGCCTGTCTGCATGGCCCTGACTCTGCAGCTACATAGCCAAGCTGTGCACGAGGAAAGAAAACCCAAACCAAGTTCTTATTTAAAAATTAAAGCTGTATAAAAAAGCATATTTTTTTGTTACTCGTAGGTATTGATGCAAAATAGCATACCTGTATGTATTTGCAGTCTTTATTTAATCTTCCCATTAAGTCTCCGTGTAGTTACAATTTATTGCTTTTAGTAGTTTGAGTAAGAGTTGATTTGGCTGTTGTGCTTGAAGATCAGTAAATGTTTATTTATGTTGGGGGTATTTATTGAACTCCAGGTCTTGGGTATAGCTTTCATGATTTAGAGAATTTCCTTCCTCTTAGTTACTGACCAGTAGCTCTTAATATATAGCCCAGGGAGAGTCTTGAAAAATGTGAGTTTTATCAGAAAGATAATGTGTGGATTCTTTTCTAGTTGTACACTGTAGGTCATTAGCTGAACACTTTCACACTATAAACTCTCTGTGGTTTCAGTGATAAATTGGTTGGAGGTGATGCCACAGGGTTTGCTAGGAATGTAAAAAGACCAAAAATAATACTTGGTGCATACTGATTTTTCCTGCAGTACAAATACAAGGAAGGGTATCGCAAACAGCTGGGCCACCACATCGGGGCCAGGAACATCGAGGACGACCCCAAGATGATGTGGTCGATGCACGTGGCCAAGATCCAGAGTGACAGGGAGTACAAGAAAGCCTTTGAGAAGTCCAAGACCCACTTCAGCAGCCCCGTGGACATGCTGGGAGTGGTGTTGGCCAAGAAATGCCAGGAGCTGGTGAGCGACGCCGACTACCGGCACCCTCTGCACCGCTGGACCTGCCTGCCCGACCAGAACGACGTTGTCCATGCCAAGACAGTGTACGACCTGCAGAGTGATGTGAGTTGTTCTTTACTGGCTGTGTGAGAGCCTTGGGCTGTCTGTCCTGTGTTCTGTTCTACTTCTGAAGGAGGGGTCTGTGTGGCAGGGAGAGGGCAATGGAGTCATGTATTTCCTTATGAAGAGCTAGCAGTTGGGAAAGACAAACCCTGAGGGCAGTGGAGAATGGTATGAAGAGCCCTGGGAAATGGGTTCAAACTCTGAATGGGTGGCTGGTGGGTTAACCCAATGGAATATGTTCCATTCAGTAGGTCCATTGGTAGGAGTTGATGTTGCTTGGAGTGAGGAGGTTGCTGAGCTGTTTGTGTCCTTTCCCGTCCTTCCAGAACGTGTACAAGTCTGACCTGCAGTGGCTGAGGGGCATTGGCTGGTCCCCAATTGGATCATTGGATGCTGAGAAGAACAAGAGGGCGAGCGAGATCCTGAGTGACAAGAAATATCGGCAGCACCCAGACACCATCAAATTCACGAGCCTTCCTGACTCGATGCCCATGGTGCTGGCAAAGCACAACTCCAAAATCATGGACCAAGTAAGATTTCCTCATGTTTGCATCCTGAAGGAAATGAGCACCTTCCTTTCTGAGGAATTTGGCCTATGTCCTTCCAAGGCCCAAGTTGTGCCAAGGGAGGAAATCCCTGTTGCCTCAGGGATTTGTTTTCCTTGTTTGAGATAAAACACTCTTTTGGAGCTGTAATGAGGTACAGTGTGGAAAAGGGTGAAGCATTGGAAATCTTGGGTAAATGAAAGGAGTTCCTGGGTCTGTGCAAAGTAGAGGCGTCTTGCTTTGGTTCATGGAGCTGATTTGCTCACGGAGTTTGTTTCCCTGAGCCTGTGTGATCTTATTTCCTTCTGTCCTGCTCGTTTTCCAGCGCTCGTACATCTCAGCGTGGGAGAAGGACAAGACCAGCATTCACATCATGCCGGACACCCCTGGGATCCTGCTGGCCCAGCAGAACAAAGTGAACTTCAGCGAGGTGTGTGGCTGCTGAGGGTGCAGTGCCCGTGGCTGGGCGCTGCCGTGTCGCGGGCAGCGGCGTTGTCTGAGGCCACGGTGGTGTCTGTTTCAGAAACTGTACAAGCAGGCGATGGAGGAGGAGAAGAAGAAGGGCTACGACATGCGGGCAGATGCCATTCCCATCAAGAGTGCCAAAGCTTCCCGGGACATCGCCAGTGATGTGAGTGCACAGCTGCCCAAGTGGCACACAGCAGGGCTGAGCCTTTTCTCACTCTAAAGTCTCTGTTGTTTCAGCTGCTCTGTGTTCTGGAGGTGGTGCCACAGGGGTCTTGGCAACATAAAACCCCCTAAACACTGAGTGAGCATTTTTTTGTCCCCAGTACAAGTACAAGGAAGGGTATCGGAAGCAGCTGGGCCACCACATCGGGGCCAGGAACATCGAGGACGACCCCAAGATGATGTGGTCGATGCACGTGGCCAAGATCCAGAGTGACAGGGAGTACAAGAAAGCCTTTGAGAAGTCCAAGACCCACTTCAGCAGCCCCGTGGACATGCTGGGAGTGGTGTTGGCCAAGAAATGCCAGGAGCTGGTGAGCGACGCCGACTACCGGCACCCTCTGCACCGCTGGACCTGCCTGCCCGACCAGAACGACGTTGTCCATGCCAAGACAGTGTACGACCTGCAGAGTGATGTGAGTGGTTCTTTACTGGCTGTGTTGCCACCACAAGTCTTTCTAGTGTTCTGTTCCTCTGCTGGGCGAGGTCCACATGGGGATAATAATTCTTGGCTGATTCTGAAGGCTGAGGTTGTGTTGTGGTTCTTCTTGTCATGGACAGTCAGCAGTGATGTTGGTGGGGGTTCATACTACATGGTCACAGAAGAATCCTTTCTTGCCATGGTCATTTTATGGGGAGAGTTGTTGATGGGACCTTCAGTCCAGTAAGACAGTTGAAGGGCAGAAGGGTCAAATATTTGCCTTCGTAGGACCAACAGTGACAATGGCAAGCTCTGGGTGCAGTGGTACATGGTACAAAGGGTCTTGGGAGGTGTGAGGCACCTTGCATGCCTCTGCCCCCTGCAGAATGCCGAAAGGGGCAGGTCATTGCTGGGGAAACTAAGAAGAGGGAGAGGGATGGTGGTGGATTCCTTGGCAGGTACTTGTGCTGTTGAAAGAGTGGGGAGACAGACAGGTGTGGGGAGCTGATCTTAATGGGAGTCCCATTCCTTCTGTCTCATGGGTTGACCCAGGGGAACGCCTTCCATTTGGTAGAGCTTCTCGTGGTAGGAGTTGATGTTGCTTGG
>WAAG01072672.1:0-20492 GCA_013390105.1 Tichodroma muraria
TATGTTTTTAATAATATATAAAGGGCGGGAGGTGGAATACAAAATAGCACCTCAGTGGTATTAAACCCTGAAGTTTTTCTAAACTCCAGTAGCTGTGACAACATAAAATCATATCATCCCCTAAAAATACTTATTTTCCTTATCTTTATTCTATCTGACTTACAAATGTTCACCATTCAGTGTTTTATATGAAATAAACTAGTGCTTTTCATCTAGTTAATGGATCAAAGCAATGTTCAAAGAAGAAAATCTTTTATTAGCATTTTGTAGTAAATTCAGCTGACAATAAGAAACCAATGGAGGTGGAAAATGACTTGCTCTTTTATCTGTGAGTGTAACTCAAGGTTACATCTAGCATGTCTGAGTGGTAGTTATTAATATTTTTAATTAGTCTGTTGAGAAATTTTCTATTCTAGAGCTAGTGACCCAATAACTTATTTGTAGACTGAATCCACTTAAAATTATCTTTGATGAACTATCTGAATAATAAAAAATCCAGCTATAATACTTAAAATGTTTTAATTGAGGTGGTTGAACTTGCAGCTATTTCATAGCAACTGAAGAATTCTTGTGATTTATGGGGAAGAAGTAATCTAAAAGCCAACTCCTAAGTTTTTTACTTTTCAAATTATGTGGGATAATTTGAACACAATACCTTTTCTTTATGCAAAATTTATGTAGCATTATTGACTAGTTTTGTCCAATCTGAGTACATTTTTTAATAAATATCTGGAGAAAATGACCCAAAATAAAAAGCAGCAAAAAAGCTGTCTGCTGAATAAAGTAAAATAAACAAAATAAATGGTAGAAAACCTTCCAGTACAAGTTTGGAGATTTTTGTGGATTTTTTTTCTTTTTCTTTTTTTTTTTTTGTTAAGAGGAGATTTATCCTAACACTTTGTTTNTAAAGTCTTTCATGATGTATTCATTTATCTTTGTATATAATCTCCATGAGCTTCTTTCACTGCTATTAACTATCCCTTTTATTTTTGTCTGTCATTTTTCACATACTGTAGGTTTTTCCTTATATGAGAAAATGGATTGCCAGGTTGCCCTATCATACAGAAATATATCTGTCATTTTGCTGTCATGTGGATTGTCAGTTGAAGAACTGTCTCTCTTATCATAAAGAAGATTTATTTGTACCTCTTGATTTGATTCTCTCCAGACATTTAGGCCCTGGTCTCAGTAGTATTTCTTGGGATCAGCATGTGCTTTATAATGAGTTTTGTGTGCCTGTAGCAAAGTATCCCAGATAAGAAAATGAACAAAAAAATATAACCTGCTATAACTACCTGTAACTGTCAGTATAGAGAGAAGATCCATAGTTAGTAAAATGATGGCCTTTTTTTCCTCTTACTGATTAACCTGCTGAAATAATTTGTAAGTTATATAATAGGTTGAAGGTAGTCTTTTTTAAATGTTATTCTCTTACTTAGTTATTCTCTTACTTATTCTCTTACTGAGAATAACAATGTTCACTAAGTCATAGGCTGAGATTTTTCTATTATTTATTAATTTATCTTAATTTGATATAGCTCTGTGGTCTCCAAGTAAAACAAGTGTCAGACTTTGTTTATGGTGCATTTGTCTTATGCACTGTTAGTAAATTTTTTGTCAGTGCTATGAAAGCCTCAAGAATCACTAAGAAATTTGCCATGTAGTGTTGAGCTATCTTACTGTAGAGACTGCCATATCTTTTGACAGTTAAAAATTTTTGAGGAGTAAACCAAAGAAACAGTGGAAACAGATCTTTAATTTAAATGACTCATGAAAGAAATCCTTGGCACAGTTTTGGGTTTTCTTACTTCATTGTTGGATGCCTGTTGCACGTAGGCAACAGGTATATTGAGAGTAAAAGAAAACTAAATGTGTTTAATTTCACAGTGTTTTTTTCTTATTTCAATGGGTTTTGTCATATATAATGTGATTTTTTCGAAAGAAAATTCCTTTCCAAATTTTACTGTCACCCGTTCACTGATCACCAGAATAATTTCTTTGATTCAAAACAAAGATTTCTTTGATTTGAAACAATCATCTGAATTGTTTTCAGGCGTGTTCTGTTGTCATGTATTTTCTTAAAGGCAAATAAAAATACAGGCAGTAGCAGAAAGAGAACATTTTTATTTAAATATTTTTGAATCTGAAAGCTTGAGCTAAGTGTAATCTGCTTCCAATCTAGTGAAATCTGCGTAAAAATACTAATAAATCTGATGGAATTGATCACTACATCACAGAAGTGGGGCTAAAACATGAGTGGCCCTTAAGGAAGACAGCAGAGCCATTTTCCCCCGCTATGTTCTTCCCCATATGTTTTCTGCAGCAATGGCAATCACTGAATGTAAGGTACACTTCTACCATGCAGCACAGAAACAGGAAATGGGAAAGTATGGAGAAAACAGGGCAAAATTAAATTGTTAGGCTTTCCTCACAGGCATACATGCTACTGATGAGTCCATGAGTACTGGTGAGAGAATCTGTGTCTTATTTTATTCTGTGCATAGGAGAGACAACCTAGATTTAGAGGTCTGCCTAGGAAAGTCGTGTGTGTATTTTTGCAGTACTGTAAAACATGTTCTAATGTGTGATGAAACTCCACACTTGAAAATAAGTTGGGTTTTTAAGTTTTGTTGTTGTTGGTTTTGTTTTTTTTTTTTTTGAGTCAACAGCTGTTTAATGTCTCTTTTCTGTGTGACTGTTCAGGTTAGCCTGCATTTGCATGACCATATCAGGTGCATGTGTGGCATTGCCTTTAATGAACATGCATTGAGAGCTGTAGTTGCATAACACTGACTTGTTTCAGAGTAAAGCTGGAGGACAGAACCCAGAAAATATTGTCATTGAAGTGCAAGGTAAACTTCAGTGTAGTGGAATTAAAACTTAGAATGAAGGTGATAACACGTATTCCCAGTCTGCTTTAAAACCAAGGAAGCATACATACTGTCTGCAGTGGGTACTACGGAAGGTTGGAGGAGGAAGGGCTTGTTACTGTTTGGTGTATATTTGTTTTCTACAAATTCTAGCCTGAATTTACACATTAAGAACACGGTGGGTAACTGGGATTTGGACGTACACATAGACCAGCAAACAGAAAGGATCCCTGGGGTTATGCAGAACAGGGTGTGGAGCCTGGTGTTGATTGGAGATCGGGGTAGGGGGAGTTACTGTCCCCTGCAGGTACAAGCAGGGTCAAGGCACAGACGGCCCTGAGACCCTGCACTGCCAGGTCAGTGTGAAGCCTGGTGACTTCCCCGGTTAAAGAGGAAAACAGTATTTATGAATCTTCATAGGAGAGCTGTAGGATTGCATGGGAGCTCTGAGACCCTGAACTCCACAACCCTATCCTACCTGTGAGAAGTGACTCAGCCTGCACTGAAGCAATGTCTGATGTCCCCATTCTAGGAAAGGATATCTGAGTTTTGTTAAGATTTCTTGAGGAATGCATGTTTTGTTCTTAAATGAAATTTTGTGTGAAAGTAGAGAACCTGTATTTCCAGATGCTTTGCTTGTGCTTCTAGGCAAGGTCTGTTCTAGACCTAGATGCCAGACTTTGGAAGTTTTGCTTGAGTCTTCTCATTTCATGTATGGAGTTGATGGACATAAGACAGAGCCAAGTCAAGGTAAATTCTCCTTTTAAGATCCTTTCTGCTTTTCAAAGTCTGTCAGGAGAGGCACGTTAAAAGATCTGGGAAAGCTTTATTCTCACATGTACCCTTTGTCCCTCTGTCATATGCCTTGTGTTTCCATTTAAAATCATTCTGACATACAATAATTTTCTTTTGGGAGACAACTCTTTTCAAATGGGTACGGAAAAGACTGCTCAACAATGTAACAAAGCCATCTTTGTCACTGGCTAGACAAGATCCAGCTCTTTCTTTCTTCTTTTACTCCTTTCTGATTACTGTAGCCTCTTCAAACTTGCCAGCTGTGCTATATGTTCTTGTTGTGTTTGAATGAGTGTAAAGCTATGCTTAGTAAGAGCAGGTACTAAAAAAAAAAAAAAAAGAAAAAGGAGAAAGCAATATGGTTTAGGTGACTGGACCTTAAAGTGACTTTTCTGTGGACACTGCTACTGGGAGAACCTGCTCTAGAAGGAAAGGAGGCAGATCTGCTGTCAAAATATGCAATTCCTGTCATGCTTCAAGGATTAGGATCTGCTTGAGCAGGAGTAGTGTTGGGGAACCTGGCACAGCTCCATCAGAGAGTTAATTGTCCTGATGTCAGTATTGCAAAGGAAATCACTCAGTGAGATAGAAGAGGAAGGACAAGCCCTGTATAGATGTCACATCCTCTTTGTTCATTCTGCTTTTTCTGTTGTATTATTCCTAACACCTATCCTGTTATTTAGGTAATAGCAAATGAAGTAACCATCATGAAGTTCATCTTCTGTGTGATGATTTATGGCTTTAATAGCAATAAGATGTCCTTGTTGCCATTGTGAAAACCTTATTATGGCTCTTCCTTAGTAAGCTAGTCATGTTCTGGTTTTGACTAGAATGAAGGGTTTTTAAAATGGAATTTGGATTTAAAGTGGCATTTGGATACACTGGGAACATGGATCTTGTAATTTTCTCCTCTAAGGCCCCTCTTGCACTTTAGGAACTGAAAAACAATCCTATGCTGTTTGAGAGGCAGTTTAAATACCAGAGGCATTTATGCATCTCACTCTGGACATAAGTCCTGGAAAAAGAAAAAAAAAAAAAAAGAATCAAGGTAAATAACTTCCTGTTTAAACCAAGAAAACAGTTGGATCAGGGAGATAAACCCTAGTATAAATATATATTTAATCATAAGGAAGGCATTTTCCATCTCTTATTACCCTGGATGTTGTTAGCTTCACATTTTTCTCCAGGGCTAAGGAAGAAATTTTAAAGTACATTAGAAGAACCTTAAAGCTTGGATCAATACACAAAACAGAATTCTTAAGAAAAATTATTAAACTAAGCCTTAGCCCTATTATGACATATACTGGAAGACACACTTTTTCTTGGGAAGAGGAAGAAACTGATGATTTGCAGATGCTGTGTGTAAGGAGAAAGAAGATATTGCCCTCCACAGTAGAATAATGTGACAAAGACCTTTCAGTGGTTGCAAGTTAGGATGAATGAGTGCTTGAAGCAAGGTAGATGTGGGGTAGAGAAGAGAATGTGTCTTTTCTGATCAAATACTTATGAAAGCTAAAAAATCTCAGTGGGTTATAGAATCGTAGCAATGCTTCACTGGATTAGAGAGTGCCAAACCCACAATATTGCTTTTCATAAAGAAAAATGTGAATTATCTTTTTGCCCTCTAATCACCCTGGTTGGTTCAGTCCTTTGAAGTACTTGTTTTTTGTGGGTAGGTTCAATTGCTGTCTCACATGGACTCCTTGGTTTGGTTCCAAAGGCTGTACAAGCAGAAGGTAGTGGAGAGATGAAGAGCTGGATTTCTCAGGAGAAGGTGAGGGAAAGGGCAGAAGAGCTGCCTGGTGCTGGCCAGGACAGACTGTTGGTAGTCCAGCACAGTGCATTCCACTGCACGTGTCTGGTCTTCTTGATTGCATTGTCTGAACACATTCAGAACTGGGGTTTTTTGAGTTTGGGTTGTTTTTTTTTTTTCATTTTTTGTGGGTTTTGGTTTTGTTTTGTTCAGTTTTTGCTTATCATTTGGTTGCTCGGTTGTTTTATTTTTAATTGTCTTTTTGCTTGTTTGCATGGTTGTTTTTTTCTTTGGTTTATTTTATTTGTAGGTTTGTTTTTTGTATTTTTTTTTCTCAGTTACAGGATTTTTTTAGCGGCATTGAGGTGTCCCTGAAAATGTAGCATCCATGTATCTTTCAAGACTGTCTCCCAGAATCGTTCTGTATCCTTTCTTACAGGCAAAGCCCTTTGGGCACAACTTAACTGTAAAGAAGTTACATAATAGTGAAAAGCTTAAAAAAAGGATGTTTTTCCCTAGTTGATGTAGTTGTCCCTTGCAACCACATGTTATTAAGTGTTGGTGGGTGCTCTAGAAACTTATCCCATTTTTCTGTCTTTTTCTATTTATTTAACTGTGTTTTTAATGGACTGTCTTATTACTGTAGCTTTTTGTTCACCTCCATCTTTATATTTGCTTTTCAAGGTAATTTTCTCTCTCTCTCAATATGCATTCACTGTGCACCCTTAAGGATGCTGTTACAATACAGTAAACAGATATCCTTCATGGTGGAACAGAGTATTAGCAATTACAGCAATTACAGCAAAGAGCTGATGAAACCCTGAGGTGCCTCTCACTCAGCAATGCAGCATGTTTAAAAAATGATATGGACAAACAAACTATTTACAGACCAAAGAAATGCCCTCATACACAAAATATGCATGGGCAAGAAAAGACCTCCAGAAAGATTTTGTGTATATTTTTGTCTTCTAAACAAAGCAACAACTTTAGAGCACATACTATACAAATACTATGTTGTTTACAACTATTATTTTGCTATTTTGGGAAAACTGTTCTGCATTTAGCATCATGTGCAACTGTACAGCATATCTGGTGTGAAAGAAAATGTGCTGTTAGAATCAATGAACTGTATGTCTTAGAAGCTGAATCAGTCACAAGAGAATTGGTGTTAAGATTTTTGAGGTTTATTTGCTGGCTGACAGAGCTGGAAAACTGTGAACTTTCAACCTGATTGTAAGAGTCAGTATATATGGTGATGAGTAAACAAGGACAAAGGTGAACAATTTAAGAAAGGAAATTCTAAACAAACAAATATGTACATAAAAGTGTTGTTATTGCTGACCCAAATTTATCTGCAGTTAATGTAGGAAGAGAATTTCTTTAACAAGCTAGATGAGTCTAACTAGGGGATTTACCAGGGGGTAAATCTTCAAGGATTATGTGGTGTTGCTTATTGTTCTGTGAAGACTGCAAATACACAGTGGCAAGAAGGATGTGTTCAAACTGGAGATTAGCCAGAGTGGGAATTTGAACAGTGGGGTCATGGTTGAAGGGAATGCATGGAGGCTTTAAGCAAGCTGCAGTGCATATATTTGGAAGGGAATTAGTCTGTCTCATTCTGACATCAGCTTCTGACTGTTTAGATGACTAATAAAGTAAAAGAGCTACACTTTTATATTACAGTTGTTTCTGAGCTGCTTGTGCACAATCCTAATTGTAAAAGTCCTGTTATTTCTTCCCTTTGTAACTGAAGCCAAAAACTCCTGAAATCCTTGTTTGCCTTTCCTGCCCCCCATCCAGATTGTCATGTGAATTTTCTTCAGATCCTTGCTGAAAATTTACTCCTATGAAGCTTCACATTAAGTACTGAATGTTGATATGAAGGGGTTAATAAGAGTGTCTGTCCTCAGTGTCCTGCATTGCACCTGAGGGTTGGGCAGGATCAAGGTGAGGGTATAGGAAGGTTGGCTCAGCCTTCATTTGGGAACAGGCAGAGAGAAATTTTGTTGGGGGTAATGCCTCCAGCAGAGGTGAGCTACAAAGGGGCTGCTTGTCTGGCTGGAGCTGTGTGGGAATTGGGAATCCTGCAAAGAGCTGAGCTGCTTTGGGGGCTGACTTGAAGGGACATGAGCCTGTATGAGAGGCCAGACTGACCAAGGAATAAAAATCTCTATATTCTAATCCAGTTTACCTGAAAAGGAGTTGGAGAAGATGTGCATGATGAAAGAACAGATATTGGTCTTGGTCTCACTGTGATTTCCTTGTATTGTTTTTATTATTGTCCTGGAGAAGAAAATTCACCAAATTTTTTGAAATTGTTTACTAATGCAGATTCTGGACTGACTACTGCTCCTTCTAATGCCCATATCCAGTCAGTTTGTGCAGCAGTCAGGACTGTGTGGCAATTTATATAAGACAAGTCTTTGCTAATTTGCTTTTCAGTTTAGATCCTTGTTGCCTTGGAGAAATAATGTGGTCACTTGTTTCACCCTTACTGATGCCTGGTCCTCTAAAATGGGAGAAGGGACTGCTCTCTGCAGCTTAAACCAGAAGTTTACGGTATGTGAACAGCAACACGCACTGAAGTTCAAACCAAACAGTGTTCTGTAATCCTAGTTCTTGTGTGTACTGTCTTGGGTATTTGTCCTACCCAAGCAACAATGAGCACAACCAGAAATGTAGTCCAAAAGGCTGGGTTTTGGCTCCTTCAGCCTGAGAGACTGACAATTCATTTGGGCAAGTTCTGAAGTTAATAATATAACCAGAATAGCAGAGACATCTTTGAACAGATCCTTTAAGCACACAAAACCAGGCTGGTGTTGTGATCACAAGCTGAAGAGAAATTGCAGTAATTTTAAAATCCATTTATATTTTAATTTGATCTAGGAATAAATACCTTTTTTAGATGCTTCAGAGAATAATTATGAATCAGGTTCAGACTGAGGTTCCCTTACTGTCTTGCTGCTTTAGCAATACAAATAATCATAAGGGTAGTATTGCTCTAGTAGTGTCAGACTAGGTGATGATTTCTCAGCTGTACAGTTTGATGCCATCTTAAGATCTGAAATACGTAGTCCTCTGGGTTTCTTTCATTTGCATAGTGTCATTCAGCATCATAGCCTTTATTTTGGCTGTGACTGAAGCTTGCACGTGTGTTTGTTTTCTCCAGGGAATAGTTTTCCTCAATAATTTGTATACTGGGCAACCATGACAATATCCAGTTTCACTAATTCAGGCTGGCATGGCGTCTACACTATCTAAAGGTCAGTTCAAGTATTGTAATTCTGTGGCTTAATGCGCAGCATAGTGGTACGCTGGTTCCATTCCCTGATAACAGTAGCAGTAATCTAAATCCTGCACCAGTAAAGAAAAAAAAAAAAAAGACATTTCTCGCCTGGAAGAAACCCATATGTCTTCTAGTTCAGGAGCTGTTCCTGCATTTTTGAACACTCAGTATCATTGCTCGGAGAATTTTGCTTGGTGCTGATGCATGGAAGGCTTCCCAGACTGTCTTGTCTGGATTATAACAGCTAACAGCGGCCCCTTGTGACCGCGAGAAGAGCTTTTGGCACTCAGGGGCGGCGTACGAGCAGCGCTGGTTAAACTGGCTCCCGAGCTGCTGCTGGATGGAAAGCAGGATGATGAGCTCTGGAGATGGATCTTCTCGCTGTTTGCAAGATCCACAGCTGAGTTAGCAGCAGCAGTATGGGTCATAGTGAAAAGGGAAAGGGAAGAGATTATGTCAATGCCAGACCACCATGCTGGCAATTCTGATCTGCTCTGGAAAAGAGCCTAGAGGTAGGGTTAGGGAAGTGAAACACCTAAAAGAGAGACAGAACTGGAGTTCTGAAGGGTAGAAATGTGAGTGGAAGTGTCATAGAATGGTTTGGAAGGGATCTTAAAGATCATCTATTTCTAACCTCCCTTCCATGGGCAGGAAATCTTCCACTAGACTAGGTTAACAGAGCACCATCCAGCCTGTTCTTGAACACCTCCAGCCTCTCTGGGCAACCTGTTCCAGTGTATCACCACCCTCACAGTAAATTTCTTATTAATATCTAGTGTAAATCTATCTTCCTTCAGAGTTACTTCCTCCTATGATTATCTTGTGTCACAAAGAGAAATATTTTGGAGGGCAGTGACTGGCCAGCAGCAGGGACTACTTTGGAGTCCTGACCCCTCCAGGAGCTTGCAGTTAGTGTCACATCTAGAACTGAACCCTAGCAAAATCTCCAAGACTCCAGTTGGGCTCCTTTTGTTAGTGGATTTGCTGGTCCAGTAGTGTACTTTGTAGCACTTCTATATCAAAGGAAGATGATGTTGGAGAAATATTCCACCTTACCAAGTGCAATAAATAATTTTCCACATACTGTGTGTTTTGCGAGACGCTTCTGAAATAGTCAGGAGGAAGCAGTAGTAATGAATCACAAAAGAACTGGAATTTGAAAAGGTAGGAAGGTCTTCAGGCTTGAGTGCCAGTATTAGGGTTGCCAGTGGTTTCCAAACCTGTGCTATTAGCACTGCTCCATTGCCCTGTGTGGCTGTTGTGTGTTGATCTGTATTTGTCACATCATTCCTTTGAATGAAATATAAAGATGTTGATAGATAAGATCTTGTTGAGTGGTACCTAACACAGTAGTTACTTATTG
Source organism: Tichodroma muraria (assembly GCA_013390105.1). Classification (NCBI taxonomy): domain Eukaryota; kingdom Metazoa; phylum Chordata; class Aves; order Passeriformes; family Sittidae; genus Tichodroma; species Tichodroma muraria. The sequence goes on from WAAG01072672.1 coordinate 10,068, forward strand.
TTAGTATAGAATAGGAAGTATATTTGACTTTTTGTAAATCCCAATGAAAAGACACTTTACTGAGTTTGGATTAATTTCTACTATGTAGAAATAGAAATACTTAGAAGGAATATTACAAGGAAGAAAACTCTTCCTTTCACATATGATGTCCCCTGAAAGGGGAAGCAAACATAATTCAGTTTTATTTTATGCATCCTCATAGTCCATATGCTTTTGAGACACTGCATTGCTAACTTCAGGCTGTAGTTTGATAACAACTTCACCTGGTTTTTTTTGCCCATGTAATGTTTTATATTTAAAATTAGACAAAGGAGGTGGGGTGCAACCACCCCTTAGCAAAAGGGGTGGTTAGAGCCCTGAAGTACTAACAGATGTTTTCAATTACAACCAATACTTTGCTGCCCTTGACTTTCTTTTAAGATTTGACACTGTAAATTAAGACATTGAGGAAACTATGCCAGAGTGCTCCAGCAGCAGTGATTTCTGCTGGAGAAAATAACATTTCTTCAGTGTTGGGTTGCCTTAAAAAAGCATAGAAGGAACTTCATTGTAGGACACAGATGACAGCGCTGCCATATAGTAACAGAGATGAAGAGCAGTTTCAGAAACAGGGCAGTAAAAATAACTTCTCCCTCGTTCAGACACCAAAACTTTCAGTACAGCTGTATGAAAGCTCCTGTATCTTGCTGAAATCAACACTGGAAAAAACCAACTCACAACACCCTTGAGTCAAGTGAACTTTTAGTCCATCTTGAAAATATCTTGTTTCATTTATTTAACAAAACAATAAAAGAGCAGAACTAAATCATTCATAAAAATTGGAAGAAGGCACTAGTACAACTCCTCTACACTTTTATTGACTGCTCCAAATTGCTAAAATGGTTTTCCATTTTGTGGGAAATCTTGGTAAAAACCCTGTTTTACATAAAAGATGCTATTTTTTCACCTTTCCTTTTTTTTTTCTAGAACTGGCTGCTGTGTAAACCTGTCAGGAAATACTAATCTGATTCTGTTTAGGCAGTAATTCTAATCTACTATTTCTACCTGAACTTGAATTTCTGTCCCTGTTCCATAACTCTCTGGTTGACAGCAGAAATGAGTAGCTTTTGTCCCCTAATGTTGATTATACCCCTAGTCTCACAGTGTCCATGGGAGATCTGCTTTTTTGTTAGTTAAGACCAAGCTGTTTGGATGAATGTTTTTGATATTGGTAATGTTGGCAGGTGCTCTTTTGTCTCTTATGTTTGGGAATAAAGAAAACATTAAAAGATTGAACAGAGGATGTGCAAATGCCCAAACTGGTGCTATGTGATATGATTCAGTTCTCATTTTACAAGCATTGGACCACATTGATGGTTTAACCATCTCAGTTTAACAGTCTCAATTGTCTCAATTGCTTGCTGCTGCTTCTGCTATTAGTGTTTTCATTCTTTCTTAAAGGGGTATGCACCTGTGAGAAGCTGCTACTTGGTTCATCTTCAGTATCCTGTCTTTGCCAGTTTTTAGTCATGTGGTCCTGAAGAGGTTTTAGTTGACTATGACTCTGAAAACCTGGGTCTTTGATCCTTAAGTGATTTAGAATTGTTGAGCCAGTGCCATATTAACTTTGATACTGTTAATTCCTGTTCACTAATACCTTTTTGTTGTGTGATTTACATGTAAAACCATTTGGAAAGCAGTGAAATATCTCAACTTTTCCCACAGTGGACACAGATCCGGTGGGGAAGATATGTACTAACCTTGAATTCTCCAAGGTTCCTGTTGCACCTTGATCTTCCACTAGTTTCATATTTATAGTTCCTCTGGCAGAACTTTCTGCTTTTAATGTATTTTAAAATAAACTTTAATTTCTGATGTCTGCAAATTGGTCCTCAAACACTTCTGGATTATGTTACTTGCCAGAGTTTGTTCCTTCTTCTCCTTGTCTTTGTATGATTTCCACCTCCTGGAGTTCATAGCCTTGCTTGCTTTCCTGTTGTACTGTGCCATTCTCCTTTTTGTCTTTCAACTCTTGCTGAAATAAATGGTACAAGCTTGCCAATATGACATCTTTGTACACTCTGTGCTCCATTCTAAGAATTGCCTTTTTAGCTGTCTCTCTTGGCTCACTTAAAAAAGTTTGTTCACTTCTGTGTTGTTTAGATGGTTTTGATCATGGCAGTTACAAGTTTTGGCTTTTGATGTTCTTTCAAAACTTCAGTTTTAAACTCTTTTGTTAAATACTATTTCTTTGGCAGTGTCAGTAGTCATTGGGTACTGTGAACCACGAGGCACAAGTCAAAAAACTGATTTGGCTCTTAGGGGCTGTTCTCTGCAGTGAAGGAGCTGCTGACAGGGCTGAAAGGTGTGGTACATCGTGTGAGTGGGCATGAAATACCCACACAGGTGGGAACAGGGGAGACCATAGGGACCCTGCTAATCCTGAGGCAAGCTGCCGTAGAGTTAAGCTTGTGGTAAATGAACAATACAAGGAAAATATGGACAAATAAAACTATAAATTTTGAATTATCTTGAAAAGTTCTGTTCAGAGGATTTCTTCTTAAATTTTGTCATCTTCTTTGAGAATCTGTGTGTCTGTTAATGTATATCAACAGATCTAGTTGCAAAACCTACTTAAACACAGTATAGGAATGAAATTTTTTTCAACTTTTTACACCAGTTCCTGGATGGAACTGTTCAATATACTTTTCTTAGAGCGGCTTTTTTCTTTAACTCTGTAAAGAGATAGACAAAACCTGTTTGTTACAAGCTTTCCTTTAGACTCTGTTCCTCTTGTGAGAGCCTGGCCAAGTTAGACACTCCTGAGTCTTTTACCTGAATATCATTCTTTTCTGTACAGGCAACTAAAATGGATTGAGTTGAACAGATTTTTTGGCAGAGTCGTTAAAGCAAATATTAATATGGGGGATGATATTTCTGCCTTTTCCCAAGAAAATTGACTAATTATAGCCAAAATCCCCCAATAAAGAGCCCCAAATGAACACACTAAACCTCAGGGGTGCTTAAAATAACATGTAACTCCAGATGCAGGGAAATAATCTCTAGCATTTAAAATACAGCATAACTGTACATTTCCCTTGTTTGAGAGGTGACTCAGTAATATCTGAATTCAGATACAGCTGGAGCTGAATGTCAGCCCCTTAATGCAAGAACTTTTCTCCACTTGTTTCAACAGTAAGTGTGCATACCATTGCCTTCCGGAGATATAAATCCAGCCCTCCGTCCTGTGTGCCTGTGCTATGGAGCAAAGTGGCAGTAGGTTCTTTAGCAGGGCTTTAGCAACAGAACTTATTAACCTCAAACAGAGCTGAAGAAATGGGGAGAAATGAGCTGCTGTCCCCATGGGACTGAGGAGGCTTAATTTTGAGTCTTCCTCACTTCCTCAAAGTGTAAAAGAATTGCTTGTGGGACTTTTAGGATGGCCAATAGAAAAATCATGGCAGCAGTAATGATGCATGTGGATTCTAGTAGCCATTTTAAGAAGGAAAATATTTTCCTTTTAGGAAGGCTGTTGAGGACAGCTTAGAAAGGTTTGCTATCACCCAAATTAGATGGGACTTTAACTTGAGGAACACAGCTTCACATCTAGCTCTTGGGAAAGCTTCCATGCTGAGCAAGAACTAGTCTACACTGAATCAGAGGAAGCCTCTAGGGTATGAATTTAAGTGTCTAAAATACTTAAGGCCTACTAAAAGTCTTTGAAACTGTTATTAGGATATACTTTCTTGGACTTAAAGCAAAACCTCTCTCTGCCTCAGCTGCTCTCTACCTTTAGTAGCTATCTTCCTCTTATTTTCAAAATTCCTCCCATTTTGCTTCTATGCATACCAGACTCTGGTAAGTTCCTGTTGTTGTTGTCTGTGTGTTTGCGTGGTTTTAGTCTTAGAGGTTTCTTTTTCTGTAGTTGTTTTGTTACTTTTGTTTTCTTGGGACATCAGGTGAATCTTTTGTCTTTATCTTTTCTTTTGTCCAGGTTAGATGGCTTTCTGGCTTCCTCAGCCTCCTCCAGCTCTTGAAGTGGACAATCAGTGGAAGATGTGGATTTAAACACTTCAGGTGTCTAATCCAACTCAGCCAAAGTGAACTTTGTACTCCTACTTTCTCCTACTTTTCTGAACAGCTACACTAAGTTTTTGGAGGTGAGTTCTGTGAAATTTTAGTGGTTCTGAACAGTGTCTGGCTATAAACCAAAAAAAGCTCAATACATACAATCAGGGTCCAGTTGTCAAGCTAATTATATTTTTAGCCTTTTTCTCTGTGAGTTGACGTATCTTTTCCCCAGTGAAAGTCAAAGCAGAAGCTTCTGTTACCTAAATGGCCATCATGAGGTATTAGTTGTTTAAACAGGAGGCCCTTGAACTTTTATGCTGTAAATTACTGTCGGTGCTTCAAGTTCTCTAGAAAAAGATGAAATTACAAAATAAACTTTTTGATGCAGCAGCATAATCTTTCCCTATTTATTTCTTCAAAGTTAAATTCAAGCTCTGAAAGCAATTCATCTTGCTTAGCATGTTTTCCAATTGGGACCCTGGGGATTAAGGATAGAATGACTCATTCACATAATTGGGCTTCTCAGTGCTTTTCCTCACATTGAAGGTTTCAACTCAAAGCATATAAGAATATAAGAAACTGAGAAATGACCATCTGCAGCAAAAAAGTCTAGAAAGGCATATGGCTGAGCTTTGATAATGCTAAATGAGACTGTTTGCTCTTGTTCTAAGGTTATGCTCTTACTGATAGCCTTGACTCCTGGGTGACTGCATCCAGTGCCTAACTTGTTTGGGTGTGAAGTTTTAGATGTGTGTTACCAGGTTTAGCAATGGATGTTGGGTATTGGTAATTAATAAGCTTTTGATTATCAGTAAGTTTCCTCCTTACATTAGGGGAAATAATTATAATTATTTTTCTCTGAAATGTTTTTTCTGTAACATCAAAGCAAAGATCCCATTTTCCCACTTTGCAACTGCACTGGATATTGCACTATGCTTCTCTGATTTTTTTTCTCCGCCAGTGTAGCCGTGGAAGAATGAGTAATGCTGCCAAAATTTATGTCTGCTTCAGAATACTTTGTTTAATGGGGACTTCAGCTATTTAGTATTTTTATGAAGGCTTGTGTGGGCTTGAAAGCCATTTAATGTTGAGAATTGGCAAGAGCTATGGAAAGAAACTGAGGCACCCACCTCTTGGTTGTCTGATGTGTGTGGAGTATGTGCAGAGCTTCCAGTGGCATGTGTAGACTCCTTGTGTGGAGCCTGTGGGTACCTTGGCATGGATGTTCATAGTTGATGTGTGCACATCATAGAGGTGTGATCCAGACAGTGTTTGTGAATCATAGAATCATAGAATGGTTTGGGTTGGAAGACACCTAAAAGATCTAGTTACAAGCCCTTGCCATGGGCTGGGACACTTTCCACTAGACCAGGTTGCTCAGAGCTCCATCCAGTCTGGCTTTCAACACATCCAGACATGGGGCACCCACAGCTTCTCTGGGCAGTCTCTTCCAGTCTGTTATCATCCTCACAGTAGAAAAAAAAATTGTTTTCTAATAACTCATCTAAACCTACTCTCAGTGTGAAGCCATTCCCTCTTGTCCTGTCACTACAGGCTCTTGTAAATAGTCTCTCTCCAGCTTTCTTGTAGGTCCCCTTCAGGTATTGGAAGGCCACAATTAGGTCACCCCAAAACCTTCTCTTTTACAGGTTAAACAATCCCAATTCTCTCATCTTTTTGTCATAGAAGAGGTGCTCCTCTGATCAACTTGGTGGCCTCCTCTGAACTTGCTCCAACATGTCAATATCCTTCATGTGTTTTGGACCCCAGAGCTGGACAAAGGGAGGGTCTCACCAGAGCAGAGCAGAGGGGCAGAATCCCCTGCCTCACCCTGCTGCCCACGCTGCTTTGGATACAGCCCAGCACCTGTTTAGCTTCCTGGGCTGCAAATACATACATGGATGGCTCATATCCAGCTTCTCATCTGCCAGCACCCTGAAGTCCTTGGTAGGGCTGCTCTCCATCTGTTCATCCCCACCCAGCCTGTGTTGATACTGGGGGTTGTCCCAATCCAAGTGCAGCACCTTGTATTTTGTCTTGTAAACCTTGTGAGATTCCCATGGCCTGGCTTCTAAAGCTTGTCCAGGTCCCTCTGGATGGTATCCCATCCTTCAGGTGTGTCAACAGCACCACTCAGCTTGATGTCATCTGCAAATTTGCTGAGGGTGCACTTGGTCCCTTCATCTATGTCATGGAATATTAAATTAATAATATTTTTAAAATATATTATTATTTAGATATTAAATATTATTAATTTTTAAGTATTACATTATTATTTATTACTTAAATAGCACTGGTCCCAGTATGGACCTCTGAGGGACACCACTTCTGAAGTCAATCATGACTCTGAGTTGTTGACCACTACCATCTGGATGTGACCATCCAACCAATTCCTTATCCACCTACCAGCCCACCCATCAAATCCACCTCTCTCCAATGTAGAGAGAAAGATTTTGTGGGGGACCCTGTTAAAGGCTATACAGAAGTCCAGATAAATAACATCTTGCCTTTTCCATTGATATAGTCATTCCAGCACAGAAGGATGGAGAAAAGGCTGAGTTACTCAAAAGCTTTTTTGCCTCAGTCTTCAATGGAAACCTCTTTTCCTACACCTCTCAAGAGGATGGACAGCAGGAAGCAAAGCCCCTCCAGCTGTAAGTAAAGATCAAGTTCATGATCTTCTGAGGAGCCTGAATGTAAGCCTGTGGGACCCAATGAGATACATCCCAGATTCCTAAGGGCTTGAATCCTTGGCTGATGTAGTTGCCAAGGTGTAAGAGACGGTCCGAAGATCCTTCATCTGCCTAACGACCGTCTCAAGGACAGAGGCTGAGACCCTGAACTAGAGAGTGCAAGAGTTTCAGGCTTGGTCAAAGGTGGATGCGCGCCAAGGATTGTTCTCAAATACAGGTGTGCTGGTGTCATGGTGCCCTGGTCTGAATGGCCATTGATTGATCTGTCATGGTACGCTGGTCTGAATGGACGCTGATCGACAGCTGACACCTGCGGCTCGAGAGGAACGCTACGCCTGCTGCTCGAAAGAGCAAGACTCAACACGAGACCCCCCACCTGCTGGCCAAAAGCCACTCGCTTCGAAAAAGGGTATAAAAAGAGACCTCGGGATGGTGGTCCCTTGAGATCTCCCCATGGAAGGAAGACGCACGAGGACCTCGTCTCGTCCATTGGTAGCTATTACCCCCCTTTTCCTCTCCTCTCTCTCTTTCTCTCTCTCTCTCTCTTTTATCTCTCTCCCTCTCTATATTGCATAACCTGGTGTTGGCCCTCAGTAAAGTACATTGTTGCTGTTAGTAAAAATCCAGTCTCTTGCTGTTGTGCCTCTTGTACCCTGAGATCTAACAAACCCATCACGAATCCCACCTGAGCGGATCGTGACACAAGGCATTCTCCATAATATTTAGAATGTCACGGCAGTCAGGTGAAGTGCCAGGTGACCGGAAAAAGGGAAACAATAGTGCCCATCTTTAGAAAGGGTAGAGGGAATTACCAGCCTGTCAGCCTTACCTCTGTGTCTGGGAAGGTCATGGAACAGATCATCCTAGAACCTGTACTAAAGGCACAGGGAGGTGATTCAAGGCAACCAGCATGGCTTCTCAGGGGCAAAGTTGAGTCAGGAGTCATGCAAGGCACTTTGTGAACCTCACTTATTCAGCACTGGTCTGTCTGCAGACAGGTGTCAGTCATTACCCCTTCATACAACATGGACTAATTCCTGCAGCTGTCTTCCTTCAAGGGTTTTACAGGTACATTCAAGGTGGAAGTAGAGCATTTCTTCTTACCCCTCTACTCCAAAGTGGAGCTTGCAGTTAGAGACAGATTTCATACCTTCTTTGGCTTGAGTGGATTCAGATTTGTACCCCTTGGGCAGTGCAAGAACTCTCATTAGATCTGGTTTCTTGGGAGAGTACTTATTTCATGGAGGCCATGGGTAAAACAGGAACAGTGGTAAAACAATCTGAGTAAATATCCTTGGGAAAGGGGCCCAAATCTGGTACTCTGGTCATGTTCCTTCTACTAAGCATATTTGCCTGTATCCCGGAGTTCTCAGACCAGGTGTGTTAAAAATTGAAAAAAACAAGTTTCATAGGGTTGTCTGTTGCTGTTTCTGCTTCAATTACTCTTAATCAGGTAGAATTGCAGTTTGTTATCTGCTTCAAGGCTAAGTGACATTCCATTCACTCAAAATGGAGAAGGGACAAAACAGCAATGAGCTTGACTCAAATCTGCTCAATAAAACTTTAAATTCTACTACCTCATAAGTATTTTAAAATAGAAAAAAATTACTTCCATGGGAGACTTAACTTCAGCAAAGGGCCAGTAAGATGATTTAAGAGACGAGTGCTTTCATATGAGAGGCTGAGAAAACTGAGGCTGATCAATCTGGGGAAAAAAGAAGGCTCAGTGGGAACCCAATGATGTTTATAAATACCTGATGTGAAGCTATAAAGACAGAGACAGGCTCTTCTCAGCGGTGCCCTTCAGCTCAGTAAGAAGGAATTGTGCCACAGTAAGGGCACAAATTGAAACACATGAAACTGCATCTCAACAAACCTCTTGCTGTGACAACGTGAGGACAGATGAACACTGAAATAGTGAATGTGTGACTTCACTAAAATTCCTTATTCTAAAATGTTTGGCTTGTAAAATAAATCACATGGCCAATGCTTTTGAATGTGCTGGAATACTGTTGAGTTGAACAGCAATGCTCTATCAGTTTTAATTGAGTTTAAAATGTCACCAGCTTTATCTGGTGTATTGCTGTAGCTCTGTGTGGGAAAACAGGTTTGATTGCACTTACTAGACCTGAATTAGGCAGTAAGAGCTCCCCACAAAGGGAGCATTTGTCCAACATGTCCTTGCTTTACACACCAACAGCAAAGCTGTTGAAAGCTCCAGAGTTGAGAATACCTGCTATTTCCATAATATTATGATGCAGCCTTGTTTTCTGCTGCAAAGTATAACCTTGGTGTTGCATGTTGCCTAGCAGCATAGTTCTTGTGAAGAGGTTAAAAAAAATACATATACATATATATATGTATATATATTCTGATACTAAAAACAAAACATTCTCTTACACCTACATGGAATTTCATTGTAGAATAATGAGACATTGTTCCTTTACAGTTTGATGTTCTATGTTAGCTGTCAGTTCACAGTACTACAAATAAAAGTATATTTAAGTGTTGACATTCCTGTCCTTCACATCTCTCAATCTTAAAAATCTGCCTTCAGACCTTTCTTCTGTAAATGAGTAACTTTAGAAAATGTACTTGTAGGGCAAATTTTCATCTTTTCTTGGAATCTTTATCAACTGAGAAATGATGCAAATTTGTGCTGTGTCTTCCTCTTGCTGACTCCTGAGACTCATTCCTACTGAGCAGCAGATATTAAGGAATCTTGAGTAGAACTTCCACTTAGCTTAAACTTTCTCGCTCAAGATGGGCCTTAAGCAGTGATGGGAAATACTACAGTGTGTGACACCCTCTGCTCACAATTCTGTGAGATCCTTCTGAAGCTATTAATTAAGAAAATTCTAACAGACTGACATACAAAAGGCTCTTTGTTATCAGGGTGAATATTGCAGTGTACAGCCAGAAAGTGGGTCTAAACCTATTGATTTTTAAGTCTTTTTACATCAGTCATAAGATTCTTAATCATGAGATTCTGTGTGAGTTAACACAGGAATGTCAGTATCTGGCTGTGTCCTGTAATCCACCCAATTTCCATTATACAGCTGCCAAGCTGGGAGTTGTTCCATTTTGTATATAAATAGCACTCCAAATACAGTACCCTGTTCCCCTAGATGGTAGAAGGCTGAGGCTTAGCTCTTATGACGGAGAGAATCTAATATTGTATATTTCTAGGCTACAGAACTTTGTGACAGTAGGAACAAAATGGAGGTGGAGCTGAAAGGATTCCAGGCTATATTAAAAATTCACTAATGTGCCAGGAAATCTGTTCTGAACTTAAAAAGCATCCCTCAAGCAAGAGGAAGAAGATAGTTAGATTATTCCTTTAGCTTACCATCAGGTCAAATTTATGCTAGAGAACTCTGTTAAAGGCTTTGTTCTTTTTTAGTCAGAAAAGCAGCTGGATAATACACAGGAAAACTGTATTTCACCTTTACTTCTTCAAGGTAAACTTCTAGTACGAACTTAATGTAAGAAATTGCAACTGAAACACCAACAATTGCAGGAAACCACCAATTATTTAGCACAAAGTCAGACAATAGCATGGCCATTTCAGCATGCAGGTGCACAGTCAAGGGGTAACTAACTGGTCATGAAAGTAAGTATTCAGGTGATAAAAGAGGGGATTGATTGCTTTAAAGATCCTGGGGATTTTTTTTTTTTTTTT